>JAXCGZ010013957.1:40000-43217 GCA_037179515.1 Halocaridina rubra | reverse complement strand
AGATTATGAACAAGAAATGTAATTGCAAAACTTTTATTTATTTATTCATTTATTTATTTACTAATCTATTCCTTTCTTTTATTTCTCTATGTAAAGAGCAAAGCTTCGGAAAGGTTATTATTATTATTATTATTATTTTTTAAGAGTGTGACACCGGGACAGGCAGAAACTGCCCTCATCAACAAAGGCCCGGGTACGAGAAAATACCAAGACGAAGGAAAAGAAAAAGGTTAAGGGCAAGGCAGAGATGAGGTAATGTCACACAAAGGAAAACGACAGACAGAAAAAAAACAACCAATGTAAAGAGGGCCCAGAAATATGGAGGACTAGGCTCTGAGATGACGATAGATCTGCTTTTTGAAGGATGAAAGGTCATAAGAATTAGGAATGACAGAAAGAGGAAGAGAGTTCCAGAGTCTGTTTTTATCAGAGCTTAAGATTATAAATTTGACCAGTGATTCTTAATCTTTTATATACCACACAAGCATATTCATATGTGAATTATTTTTACACCCCTCTACAATAATAATATCACATTTGAAGTCTAATTTCTGTAGTTACCGTGGCTCAAGCGATAGCGTCCGCGACTCTGAGGCGTCAGGTCGAGGGTTCGCGCCCCGTCATGGTCTGAGGATAGCAAAGGCATGCACTCAGGGTAACGATTACATCTGTCAAAACAAGTCCTTTGCAAGAAGGCAACCGTCCTAGCCCTTGGTAGAAAAGAAAGTCCGTGACCTAAAACCGGAACATTTAAAGTCTAATTTCTGGCAGCTGAGTTAGTGATGACTCGTGCCTCATCAATAAAAAAAAAAAAATACAAAACACTCTTTGTCGCACCCCCCGATATTTGACCTAGCTCCCCCTTGTGGTGAGGAACCCCAGGTTGGGAACCTTCTGAAATTGAAGTTAAATTACTGACCATACATAAAATAAAGTACACTCAAATAATTTACAGAGTTAGCAGAAAATATATACACCACCAAAAGCTGCTATAATAATGTACAACAATATTACCATATTTGAATAGATCTTTTTATTTGGAGTGTATTTATATTTCTTTCCTCTGGATCTAAAGTTGTTCTCATGTTTATATGGAGATATTTTCATCTTCTTAGAAGCATCTTGGATGCTTTACCTGCCACTAATGTTCCGGATTTACGTCACGGTCTCCTTTTTCTACCAAGGGCAAGGACGCTTGCCTTCTTGCGAAGGATTTGTTTTGGCAGATGTAATCGTTACCCTGAGTGCATGACCACGCTAACCTCAGACCGTGACGGGGCGCGAACACTCGACCTGATACCTCAAAGTCGCGGACGCTGCCGCTTGAGCCACGGTGACTATTCTTCCTGCCACTCATCTTCTCCATTAATCCAGATGAGCTGGCCTGCTTCCCCGTGGGACGGAATCGTTTATTATATGTAAACAAAACACAACAATGTGAAAGTGATATTGAAAATAAAGTAGTTATAATAAGTCATATAACCCTAATATATGGAATTTTACGGAACTGTTTAATAATATATCTTTCACACTTGCTCTGTGAGTCGTACAATTTACAAGGATATTTGGACTACACTCATTTCATTGGGTCTAATAGTTCCCAAGTTAATGGAAGGTAAAAATATTAACAATACTTTTGACTGCTATATTTAATTTAATTTTCACTGCTACGTCTTATTTCATTTTATTTGCTGAGGTTTATAAAAAGAAATAAAGATCAAAGTAGTCCACATTTTTTCACTGAAAAGTAGAAATGGGAAGACTTAAATAAAAAAAAAAAAATCCATGGCTCCCAATTTTGTGGGACCCATGAACCAGGAGTGTCAGATCATCATCACCAAATATAAAGGGTGTAACTCCAGTCATAAATACGTACTAAACAAATAATTGTTGTAACACCTGATAAACTTGAGCAGAGAATACTTCAAGCTAGTCCTTCAACAATATACAGAAAATTAAACATAGTATATAATGAAAACATCTGAAAAACAAAAAAAAAAAAAAAAAAAAAAAAATATATATATATATATATATATATATATATATATATATATATATATATATATATATTATATATATATATATATATATATATATATATATATATATATATATATATAGATAATATATATATATATATATATATATATATATATATATATATATATATATATATATATATATATATATATATATATACCACGCACACACACACGAGGCCCGCATCATCCAAAACGAATTCAGTTACAATAAGGGAAGTCAATAGTTTCCAATTTCAGAGTTTTAATTAATTCACCATCCATTTATCGGGCTCCTATTGGGCTGGACAAACATTCCATTCAGAGTAAATATGCAGCAGTAACTGTATACTATACTATTCCATGATTCTACATACCCTGAGACAGAGTATCCCAACCGGGAGATCGGCACCCCCCAGGAGGGTGCGAAAAGGAGTTTTTTGTGCCCAGTGAGTGATGAGTCAAGAGTCATCACTCAACCTGCTCCAGAAATCATATTTATTCATACTGAAGTGTGATATGACTTTCGTATGGCGAGCTAACGGCAATCAAAATATTTCCAGGGGGTGTCGAAGAGAGTAAAAGTTGAGAATTATTGCCCCAAGAGGAGGGGAGGGGAGTGAAGGCCCAAGCGATGGGCACTGATTATACCATAAATGGCCCAGGTGTGTGTGTGCGTGTGAGAGAGAGTGTGAGTGCGCGCGCGCGCGCGTGTGTGTGTGTGTGTGTGTGTGTGAGAGAGAGAGAGAGAGAGAGAGAGAGAGAGAGAGAGAGAGAGAGAGAGAGAGAGAGAGAGAGAGAGAGAGAGAGATCAAATGCCCTATCTTGTTTCAATCAGCTATACCGTTAATTACAGTTTTCGAGTGGAAACGAGTATCTGTGTCAAATGTTCCTAAACCCACTACTCTTTCAGTTGCATAAAAAGAGGGTTTCAGTTAACCATAGTCCAAAGGGGCATGGTGATGGTGGAAAAGAGAGAGAGAGAGAGAGAGAGAGAGAGAGAGAGAGAGAAGAGAGAGAGAGACAGAGAGAGAGAGAGAGAGAGGAGAGAGAGAGAGAGAGAGAGAGAGAGAGAGAGAGAGAGAGAATTTGTACAGCTATGTAATTTGAACTTTATATTAACGGTTAGCTGAAGCGATATACAAATGTTAATCTGCCAGTGTATTAAACATATAAATGAGAAAATATAATCCAATAAG
>JAXCGZ010013957.1:20000-35000 GCA_037179515.1 Halocaridina rubra | reverse complement strand
ATTATTTTGACCCATTGAGGGGAAAAAAGTTTTTAGGAATGATCAAATTACAACTTTTAGCTGTATAACAGCAATGGCTAAATGACAAAAAGGTATTGAGTAGCGTTCATATCTTCATTTACTTGTTTAATATTTATATATATATATATATATATATATATATATATACATATATATATATATATATATATATATATATATATATATATATATATATATATATATATATATATATATATATATATATATCTGGCATTAAAAAAAATTACTATGAAAACAAGAGCGTATGTTGAAAAATTAAGCACAAAAGAACCAACAGAACACAATAGAGACAAACTAAAAAAAGGTAGGATAAAAATACAGAATAAGAGAGAACAATGGTAAAGATAGAAGAAAAAGCAAATGAAAAGAAAAGAAATGGCACTATGCTCAAAATAGACAGGAGGAAATGAAATCGTTTCCCCAGAGCCAACTCACAAACTTCGGCTTGTAGTCACGAGTTCGCAACCCATCTTATGCCCCTAACGCTCTGATTCTCAACCGATTGTCAAAAGACCCCTTCAGAGGTTCACAAAGCTGGTGGTAAACTAAAATGATTTCAGACTGTCAGAAGACCGACAGGAGTCCACAAAAGTGTTGACTCCAAGAGATAAAAACAGTTTTCAAGGGTCAAGTCTCTTACAAAATTTTTACATGTCGAATACCGTCCGGGGTACACAGAGGTAGTGGAACAAGGATATTTCTAAAATGTAGAACCTTCAGTTAACACAGAGAGTGAGTTCTAAATATCTAAGAACCATTAGGGGTTCACAGAGGTGTTCCCAGAAAAATGTCTTAAGTCCAAGGAGATTTGGAAAAATGAAAGAAAAGTAAGAGACCCAAATAGGCTTGTGAGGCGACCCAGGAAGATGTATAAATTCAAGTGACCGTCAGAGGTCCACAGAAACATGTAAGTGGCACAATGAAAGGTCAGAAGCCATCTATTACTTTTCCATATCATAGAGGCTATTTTATATATATATATATATATATATATATATATATATATATATATATATATATATATATATATATATATATATATATATAGGCAATAGATCAGACGTAGTCTAATCGTAATTTTACTTACCTTATATTCGATTCTCTTTAATACTAACACTCATCGGAAGTATTAGTTCATGACAAAATACTGACCATTCATGCCTAGATCTGTAGAACTCTTTAATACACGTCACGATAGCTTAGAATAATAAGAACTGACATGCACTTCCTTTCTACACAGCTATGTCGTTTCTTGGTGACCTATGCCGACTCAACAGGTCATGTGAGTTTACCAAAGCTGGGAAAAGAATGCTTCCCTTGTAGCTCTGAAACATTTAGTAAACGAAGGAGAGCTTCTATTGCATTACCAAACTCCCAGTAATGTGTACTTTCACCTGAAAAGTACATAGAACTTCACAACTTAAAAATAACTTATTCGCTAATAAGTAATTTTATCTATAGCATAGTCTAGTTTATTTTCAGGAATGGAGACACATATTTACAATAAAAAAGGGGGGGGTTAAGCCATGCTGATTTGGGGAATACATATGAAAGGTCTTAGATAAACAATTACAGCAATATCCTCTCCCAAATGGATTCTCAGATCATAACCTAACAATATCTATTAATATGTAATCAATTTAGCATCTGTATTTCCTTTAGTATTACACCAAACATCACCGAAGAGACGTAGGCCCCATTTCTTAAACAGTGTAAACCTAGGATACCATATTGTTAGTTAGCTAGACACACACAAATGGATTTCATAAACGCATCTGACGCGGTTCTGTGTATGGCTAGGATCCCGTACGGGATCCTAGCCATACACAGAACCGCGTCAGATGTATTTATGAAATCCATTTGTGTGTGTCTAGCTAACTAACAATGTGGTATCCTAGGTTTACACTATTTAAGAAATCGGGCCATAGCAACTAAGTGCATACAGATAATACTAAATATACAAACAGTAAATAAAGCTATTAAGCTGATATCACTTTGAAAAATAGCTAACCATATGAATAATACTCATTTTATTAAAAAAAAATACGAAAACATAAATAAACAAATAAAATGATCTAGTAAAGACAACCCGACCCAAAATGTAACAAAAAGCTATAAAAAAAAAAAGTTTCCCTGTAACTGGAAAAAAAATAGTGCCCTACAACATATACAGTTGAGAACCCCCGACCTTCAACCATCAAAAGTCTCCATAACCCCCCTTCTTTAACCCTTCTGATGGCACTAACCCTCTGATACCACCCTCAGCAGCAAGTAATTTACGTGTACATAATGTTCCTGTCAAGAAAGTAAATGGAATATATAATAGTGAGAGAAGTATTTATCTTGAGTATATTAATTTTCATCTATTGTAAAATATTTCATCAGTATATAATAATAATAATAATAATAATAATAATAATAATAATAATAATAATAATAATAATAATAATAATAATAATAATAATAATAATAATAATAAAATTTAAAGCAGCTATTTGTGCATGCCTACCCTTACCTGAGCCAGAGTTTGTAGATCTATCGTTTGGAAACTAAAACTTCACAAGTAATGGCGCACTTGCTAAACCTGATAATAGTGCACTCACTAAACCTGCTAAGCTGGCAGAAGTTACCAAGAGAGAGACGCAACTATTCTCTCCTTATCCTAAGTGCATATGGTGAAAACAAGGGCTATAAAATATAGAGAGTAGGAAGAAGGCGCGCTACATACTGAACTACCAGAGGACAATTTCCAATGATTATCAACTTTGGCCGTGTCCATCCCCCATTCGGTGTATTATTAGTGTCACATAAAAATAAATAAATTTTATAAACTTATAACACTTTGTGAATAATAAATATATATTCATACCATCTTATTTAGGTAAAAATTGCTGCAACTGTTTTTAAAACTTTAAAATTTTTGAGTTGTCTGCATATCAAAATTATTTAAGTTTGACAGCTTAATTGATATTTTCCTTATATCTTTGCAGATTTACCAGCTGTCTGATCCTCCTGCCGACGATCAATCAAACGCCATCTGAGCCGTTTTTGGAGTCAGAAAACGAACCAGCTGCAGTTGCTACTTGTTTCCTTGCAAAAGCTTTTAAGAAGCCACAGAAAAGTACCAGAGAAAGAGAGCTACCGTATAGCAAACCAACTACAGTCCAACTCGATACGTTTCAGAGTGGAAACTGATAAAGCAAAAAAAGGAAAAAGAAAGCAACTGCATTAGCAAAGCTCTGAACTTTCGGTATAAGACATAGCAACGTTCCAGAAAGCTTTGCTTTAGAATTTCGACGCCTGCTGTTCTGCGAAGAGCCACCAAACAGTCCACTGAGCGCGCAGAAGGTTTTATTTACCAAAGAGCGCCTACCAAAGAAGTGTTTATGAGCCATCTCGTAGAACAAGCCGAAAAGTTTGCCGATAATTTCCCCAGAGACTGATTCATCCAAATTAAAACCTTAAATCATCGTTATCGGGAAACTTTTCATTTTCCTGAAAGATATTACCGGTCGACAGAGTGGATGGAAACGCAAGACAGACTTAATAGAGCATTACAGAGCCAAGGTAATGTTGATATTAGGCCAATGTCCATAACCTTGTTTCCTCCATAATATTTATATGACGACTGTGGTCATGTATCTCACTTAACGATATGACTGAGAAGTGTTATCCACTTAACGATATGACTGATAAGTGTTATCGGAAGTCATTCGTGTGAATGTGGCCTTTTTTTTATTATCGTTATCAATATCAAATTCCTAATATCAAATTCCGATGAATTGTTATCGTTCAAACGAAACACGATCGTTTTACGTTTTTGACTTATACGAGGTTTCACAGTAATAATATATAAGAGCACCCTTTTATCATTAAGTCTTTAATTAGGTCACACTCATATATATATAAGAAAAAGCACCACACAGTGCACTTTACATATAAGACATTACTTAACTGGGGAAAAAATATAAAATGCATATTCGAGACTATGACAAATACTAAAGATAAAGTAATAAATAGCAAAATGGAAACAAAAAGACGCTAGTGTAAAATATAAAGGAAAAATAATAAGTAAAAATCGTAGCAATAATTGGGATAAAAGGTGAAAATACGATACAGAGAGGTGAAAGATGTCACGGATATCCCGCTATCCGCTGGATAGCAATAGCGACTATGACAGAACAGCCAGATATCACTCCGAAGTGACTCTCGCCCAAGAAAACAGATTCCTCCATCAACAACAACATAATCATCATTATCATCACCATTATCATCAACCTTACGATCGCTATGATAATCATCAGTACGAGCAACAACCACAATCACCACCACCACCACCACCACCACAGCAGCAGCAGCAGCAGCATCTTCATCCCAATCAGCATCAAAGGACGCCGACGCCCCGAGAGAATCACGTGAATCATCAGTACGAGTCTGAAGTCACGACGCCAAATGGTAACATGGACCGCAAACCCGGGAAAAAATCAGCGGCTGCCAAGTTTGTTTACATCAGCCCTCCAGCGCCTCAGCACTGTACCCAGGTAAATAAATGAATGAATAAATAAATAAATAAATAAATAAATAAATAAATAAATAAATAAATAAATAAATAAATAAATAAATAAATAAATAAATAAATAAATAATAATAAATAAATATATATATATAAATAAATTAATTAATAAATACACATATTAAGGCACATAAATAAAGATCGCATGCGATAATAATTATCAAATACAAAAGAAATACAGGACTTATTGCTGGTCAAAATGGCTGATATTAAAAATAAAAAAAATCGGCACAAACTGAAAGGAGAGAGAGAGAGAGAGAGAGAGAGAGAGAGAGAGAGAGAGAGAGAGAGAGAGAGAGAGAGAGAGAGAGAGAGAGAGAGAGAGAGAGAGAGAGAGAGAGAGAGAGAGAGAGAGAGAGAGAGAGAGAGAGAGAACTAGGACTGTACTAGTATATAACACTAACCTAAGAATCATACAATGATAGTATGAAGAGAAAGGTTTAATAATAATAATAAAAATAATAATAATAATAATAATAATAATAATAATAATAATAATAATAATAATAATAATAATAATAATAATAATAATAAAAATAATAATAATAATAATGATAATAATAATAATAATAATAATAATAATAATAATAATAATAATAATAATAATAATAATTATAATAATAATAACAACAATAATAACTGTGTACTTGACCTCTTTTTCCTTTCAGTGTCGAGTATAATGGTTACAATCACAAAAATATTAAGAAATTTAACAATAATGATTTATTATTACTATCATTATCATTATCTATATATAAAATGGAAAGTAGAGACTAAGTTCTGTATAACAGGAATTCACATCTAAGTGTGCAAGAACACAATAGGGACAGAATGTCAACCAGAGAATGAAGACATTCATTCTCATTTCAACACTCTGTCCTTTAAGACTTTCTGTGGCTAACCGCATTATGTTGATGATTCCTGTCCGAATAGAGCCAGGCTCGATCCTCCACTGTAAGAAATCAAAACAATATGAAGCCTCTAAGGGACTGTTGAATTCTACCACGAGTATTATTAAGTTATAGAAAACTTCCTTTTTCTTATAATGGAAAAAGATAGCAATTCATTTCCATATTATATCAGTATTCCATTCTAGTGAACTACATAACCCAAATATGAAGAGCGGTACCATGTGCTACACATATCTAAGATATCCTACGATATCCTGTTAGATCATCTAAACACACAAGGGTTAATACCCGCCTCACAGCCCCAACATCACATCAGATGTATGTGGACATTGGAGAGTGTTAATATGTAAATTGCTATCTTGATTGGCCACGTGTTTGCATTAGATATATGCGACATTGCATCCCTATGAGCAAGCTCACTAAAGGGGAGAGGTTTAAGTATTCCAGTCATTTAGGAGTGAATGTAGGATGTATTAATGGAATCCTGGCTAAGTGTATTTACATGGCTGGAATACTACTCTTAAGGCAAAGAGAGAGGGTGACGAAAATTAATTACCAAATAGGCAGCGAGATGTTCTTCCAATTGATGTAAGCTACGAAATGACATTACCACATGTAATAGTAGTAGTAGTAGTAGTAGTAGTAGTAGTAGTAGTAGTAGTAGTAGTAGTAGTAGACATTATTGCAAAACTGAAAATGAGAAGCTCTCACAATAAAAAAAGAAAAAGTCTAGCATCTGATACAGTCATGAAGGATGTAGAACTCACCTGCAAATAATAATAATAATAATAATAATAATAATAATAATAATAATAATAATAATAATAATAATAATAATAATAATAATAATAATAATAATAAAAAATAATAATAATAATAATAACAATTATAATAATAATTATAGTAATAATAATAATTATTATAATTAGGGAGTGACTATTATCACCGAACAGTGATATTACAGACAACGTTATTATCACCGTCCCATAAAGGCAATTGAGAAGTAACAATAAATGATTTTGGATTCTCGGTGAAAATACCGAAAAACATATTATCACCGACCGGTGATAACAAAGCCACTGTTCTTTTCACTGTGCGGTGACTAGGTTAGGTTAGGTTAGGTTAGGTTCTTTTCACTGTGCGGTGACTATAATGGAATCAGTAATATCACTGTACGGTGATAATACACACAGCCTTATAATAATAATAATAATAATAATAATAATAATAATAATAATAATAATAATAATAATAATAATAATAATAATAATAATAATAATAATAACAATAATATTAACAATAATAGTAACAATAATAATAATAATAATAATAATAATAATAATAATAAATAATAATAATAATAATAATAAATAATAATAATGAATCATTAAGCAAATAGGAGCTAACTGTAGCAATATTTGTAGTAATGTTAGCTGTATTAGTAGAAACTGGGTGGAGCTGACAAACAGTAATTTCTAACCATGGCATAAGTTCATCTCATACTAGGAATAAAGAAGAGAAAACCACCTTTGTATTAAAAGCAGCAGAGACACCAGCAGAAGCAGTAGTAGCACTAGTTGTAGTAGTAGTAACAGTAGTAGCAGCAGTAATAAAAGAGGTTCACAATACTAATTACTATACATGGAAGGGGTATACAGCAGTTTCACTATATGCAGTCGCAGTAGTAGTAGTAGTAGTAGTAGTAGTAGTAGTAGTAGTAGTAGTAGTAGTACAAGTAGTGCAAGTAGATGAGATAGTCTTTGGCATGAATAAGCTATACAGTTATGAAACATTGAATTATTATTATTATTATTATTATTATTATTATTATTATTATTAGTGTAGTGTAGTGTAGTAGTAGTAGTAGTAGTAGTAGTAGTAGTAGTAGTAGTAGAAGTAGTTGTAGTAGTTAAAACAAAAGATGGCACTTTCCCTGTGACTCAACCTTAGTAACTTCTTCACTATTGAATTCACAATGTGAATACTCTTCTTAACGTGTGTGTATATATATATATATATATATATATATATATATATATATATATATATATATATATATATATATATATATATATATATATATATATATATATATATATATATATAACTATCTTCTGATGAGATTAAAGGTCATTTCATCCACTTTTGGATGTTAAGTTTTTCTGGTAATGAAGGAATATGAGGGTCAAACAACGGAGAAATAAATGATGTTATTTTCTTGAAGTAATAAGGTCTTAAAATGGCATATATTGTAAAGATCAGAAGGAGAAAGACTTATACAATCTTCGTTACAGAAAGGCTATAAATATAGGTTTTGGAGACAAAATTGTGCTGTGATATTAGTACACATAATACTGAATCAAAGAACGGCATAAAGGACCTCTGAACTATTGTTGTAGCACAAAATACACAGATAACAGAGAATTTACAACAATATATATTCTAGATCTATTCACTTTGATTTCATGTAAAGTGGAATTTTTGAAAATTGAAATGGACCTGTGATTTCCACTGCCATCTGGAAAAAAAGGAGGGTATTATTTTTAATGTTTGATACCCAACTAGTGGTTCCTTCTATTTAGAACTGGATGAAATGGAGAAGCGGAATAAATTGTATGATGCTTCATACACTCATGCGTACATCCTAATCTTTATTATAATAGATACTAAAGTTAGCTATCTTTGTATTTCAGGTGCTGGCTACACTTGTTGTATCACTTGGTCCACTGTGTGCAGGACTGGGTAAAGGTTACTCCTCACCTGCACTGGCTTCAATGGCCGTTTTAAGTGCCCAGGGACATCACTTCTCCGTAAGTAAGGACCAAGGGTCCTGGGTGGCGTCGCTCTCCCTGCTGGGTGCCTTTTTTGGGGCAGTCCCAGGAGGTATGGCAATCCGTTTTGGAAGAAAGCGTGTGTTGTGCGCCGTAGCCATTCCATTTGCACTGTCCTGGTTGTTAACTGTGCTAGCCTGGAATGTGAGCATGCTCTATGTAGCAGCACTCATGGCAGGAATGTGCTCTGCGGTCATTGCTGTCGTTACTCCCGTATACATTAGTGAAATCGCCCACCCAGATATTCGTGGCTGCTTGTGTGCCTTAGCAAAGCTGAGTGGAAGTATTGGTATGTTGATCTCGTACCTTTTAGGAGCCTTTCTTAACTGGCGACAATTAGCCACAGTGTCAGCAGTGGCGCCAATATGTTTATTTCTTGCAGCGTTCTTCATACCAGAGACACCCAGTTTCTTATTATATCGAGGTCGAGATGCTGAAGCAGCAAGTGCACTACGATGGTTACGTGGTTCAGAAACAGATGTTGCGAGAGAATTGACCACCATGAAAGCAAATATTGCAACTCTTCGCCGTGAAACAAGCTCATCTTGCCCACAAAGTGCAGCCCCCCGGGACCTCATCCGTCCGCTTTTTATCACCTGCGGTCTCATGGTCTTCCAGAAGTTCTGTGGCGCTAATGCCTTCAACTTCTATGCAGTCCCTATATTAGCTGAAACATTTGTGGGATTAAACCCTCATCGAGCTGCTGTTGTAGTGGCCTTTGTGCAGATATGTGCAGGGATGGCATCTTCAGCACTCGTTGATACAGTGGGACGCCGCCCACTGCTTGTTTTCAGCAACATGCTCATGTCTGCTGCATTAGCTGCCTTTGGAGGCTACGTGTACCTGAAAGGCCTAGATCAAGATGAGGATATAATTGCAAAGCAACAATGGAAAGAATCAGATTGGGTTCCATTATTTTGTATTCTTGTTATTCAAATTGCCTTTGCCCTTGGAGTTTGGCCAATTAGTTGGCTTTATATTGGTGAATTATTTCCACTGAAGCACAGAGGTGCTGGATCTATAGCAGCATCTGTCAGTTATGCTTGCTCTTTTGTGAGTGTGAAGACTTTCGTAGACCTGCAACGTGTTCTGGGGCTTTACGGCGCGTTTTGGCTGTATGCTACCATTGCAGCGCTTGCCCTTGTCTTCACACTTATATTTGTGCCTGAGACAAAGGGTAAAAGTTTACAAGAAATGCAGACAGTAGAGTCTCATAAAGAGACACTAATATAGCAGCCCGCCCGCCCACTAACCCCGCTGCGACCCCCCACCGTCCACTGGGAGATGCCGCCTGGACAGCGGCCCTACAGGGAAATACTTCTGTAGGTCCTGCTACAGGATCCCAGAGCCCCGTAACTGTGGTGCTGCACCCTGTCTTCCCGCTGTTGGTGGTTCACACCACCCATGTATTATAGCGGTTCCACAGTAGTTGGGTGCTGTTATGGACGCAGCTAGGCTAGAGGGCGCTGCTGGCCTAACTTGTGATACTTTTATCTGCTGCCTCAACTCTACCAAAAGATCCAGCTTCTCTTCAAACTGAGATACTTCGATTTACAGTAGTTAAATTGCAATGACAAACCACAATATAATAGCCAATGGTAAGGTGCTATACTAAAAGTTTGGACGAGAAACTTTTGTGCTGGCTTGCCTAGCACATTACTTATAGGTGACTCTTAAGTGGTAAAAATATCAAAGAATCTCTCTAAAATCAGTGGAAATTAAGAATAGTTTTAAAATATTCCGATATTGATGATGCATTCATACATAAGAATAACAAGACTTCAACACAATATTATTATAGCTACTGTAACTCTAGTTTCGATATATGTTTTAAAATTGTCCTTCTCTTGAAAAGTCTTTTTTTTTCTTTAAAACATTAGTGATATAACTCTTGAATCACGCTGTGATGTGTGACAAACCAGTGCTTCTTGTCACTCAGTGCGAATGACTTATTGTGAGTTATGTCGGCTACCCCCCAATTTAAGGGGGAAACAGCCAAGGTATATGTATGTAAAAGTGATAAAGAGCCTTATCTATAGATAGTTCCATGATCAGGGTTAATCGAATTTCATATGTTTATCTGTAAACAAATGCTGTATAGCCTATGATTTTCACTCATGCCATATCTCGGATTTAATACTTATTTATAACCTATTCTTCTTCTTGTAACTTTCGAAAGTTTTCCCCATTCAGCTATAACAATTAAGTTAGATTCCGCCTCTCAACATTCTATTCTCCAATATGGAAGGAATAATGCTCTTCCTTTTCAATTATGTAAACATCTGAGACCAGTAAGACTGATAATGGAAAAATGACATTCACTCTTCAAATTGACATTCTCGTAATTAGAGCCAGTTACGAAATAACGATACATATCTATCTTTCTTAAAAAAAAATACAAATTAAGATCTTGATGTATCTACAGATACGAATACTCTTCATATTAGTTTAAATCTTTGATTGCATTTTGAACTTACTATCCAAGAGAAATTCATGAGTTCCAGAAATCTTCTACTGCGTCTTGCTTAGCTTAGTATAAATTCATGATAAACATAACTGAAACCAGTCGAAACATAAATTTCTAGTTTAAAAAGGCTGGACTTCTTGGATGGAATACATGCTTAACAAGTTTTACCCGACATACAATGTATATATTATACACTCTCCAGTATTTTCCTGAACAAACATCAACCCATCAATGAAATCCAGTTTATATGAATTACTTACATGACAAATACCATTATGAGACAATATCAATTTCTCAAATAGAATGACGTCAGCTTTCTAGCATTTTCCAGACTGTTCAACTCAACTTCAAAGTTAGGATCAAACAATATAGCCTAGACGCTTAAGATGACTCGAATTTTCTAAAGGTAACTGCCATTATGTCCCAAGCAATATCGTATTCACATCTAATGGGGATGCTCTAAGAACTAGAAACTCGGGTATGTTATCTCTCTAAGATGAAATATCCGGGTATCTCAGTTAGAAAGTCGTTTCCGGGCTGTTATTGGTTTACACGTAACGGTTTTAACGGTAAGTTGATTTGAATTATCAGGATTCCAGCAGGTAGCTGATTATCATACTCTATATTTTTTCTCTGCCTTGTCTTTTGTGTTTTCTTTTTACATGTCTGTAGAGGCTTCCTAAAAATAGAGATAACTTTCTAGACGCAATATTACATATACAGGAATATTAAAGACCTGTCTTTCTTCATGAGACTGTAGATTAGCTCAGACTAGACCTAAAACTTATAAAACACAAACTGAAAGTTAACACAAGATATAAATTGATTAATAAAATATTGTATTCATCAGAAAGATTTAAATAAATGTGAGTATCTAGTTCTTCGTATAGTATTGAAGATTATTTTTTGAGCCCAATCTTTCCTGAAATACAGGGTTTTTTTTTAGTGTGCATGAATTTGAAGTTCTATAGTTTCCTGTTATTACATACAATAATGGTTTAAAGATATTAGAACACAGTTTTACAAGACTGTCAGGTAATGTCCATTTCAAACATTCATAATTAGTGTACATTCTCAAAATACAGAATAATATTACCTATGCTTCATAATGTAAACTTTAGAGCAAAGCTGTGGTAGCAGCAGATGTATGATTTTTTTTTTTCAAAGCTGATTTCTGTAGCTTTGCAACAGGGTAGACTACTATATTATCAACTACAATATTATATATCTTTTTTATACATCTCTATCAGATATCTGTCTTGCATTGTGCTATGCTGTACAGTGTGCAATTTTGGAATGTAAAAGAAAACAGATAAACAGTAATGAAGTAGATCAAGAAGTACACCACAAAACAGTAATAAAAAGAAAAGTTTAAAGTTATTTTGTTTCACTGTGGTCAAAGCTTTTTATAATACTGCCATTTACTTTTAAGTGAGGAATCATGTGAATCTGTTCGTTTTGTAACCGCCTAAATAACGTCTTTGATAAGGCTAAAGTGAAGTACTCTCTTAACTGAATCATTTCTACCTGTCGGGAAACCACCTGTGACTTTCTTTGGTATAAATAGAGGAGCTTTTACTATATCTTGTAGATTCTCAATATAAACTTAAGAGTCTAAGAGTATTAGATCGTGAGACTTGCATGCATGTCGAAGTATGAAGAATTGCTACACTATCTACTAATATATTAAGAGTAGTCCGAATTTTCTTTATTAAAACAAGTTAGGCCAATTTCATAAATATAAATAGCATATGAAGATCGTAGTTCTTAGCTTCAAGTTTAATTCAGAGTATGAATAAGAATATGAATATATTATATGGATATGAGCACAAAATGTGAATGATAAGTGCTTTTCAGTTTTTAAGTTCTCCAAACTTTTTTTTTTTAACTTTAGACACTGCCGAAAGTCATCTGTGTTCGGAAGAGCCCCACTGAACACTAAAACTTTCGTCCAGAATAAGTAGATATATATATATATAGAGAGAGAAACAAAAATATATAAGCAGTTTCAGTGTTGCAAGTAAACCTTTACAATCATTTTTTAGTAAGTGAAAACATGTGCTTGTCATTCCTTGCCTTCCTTTCATTTCAATTTCAGAGTCTCATTTACTTCCTACTCGGAAAATAAACACCATTTATTAAAATTCATTTTTCTATTAACACAAGTAGCACACAGACAAGTTATGAATCGACTTCAAAGAAAGCATTGTGTCAGCCAAGTGCAATATTCAATCATTTTGGAAGAGCAAAGAAAATTTAAGTTTGACCTAAATACCTTGATATGTAAACACTTTAACTTAAATAATATATTCCTAATTTGAAAAAATCCTTAGATTTGAAGTAATATACTAAGGCAAAAAACCTTACGCATTTATCAGATGTGGTAAAATCTAAATCAGGCTGTGGATTTTTTTTTTTTTTTTTTTGCTGCATTTTGTTAAGTAAGTACTCAAGCATTTCTAGAAGGTAAAAATAATATAAGTTACAGAATAAATTAATAATTCTTTATACAATGAAATTATCATCATCGGAAATTAAAAAAAAAAATGCTTCTTGATAATTAATTCCTATATCCGAGCCTTAAGAAAAAGAAATAGAAAGATATATTGAATATCAAGTCATAGTAAAACAATAAAAATTAGTATTCATAATGACGCGAAGTAATTAGATATTTAAGCGTAATAATGAAAAGAAAAATTAGTATTTTCATAATGATACTACAGTAAAAATAAACATCGTCATTGAGAAAAATTAAAGATATGAAATATTCATTAACAGACTAACTCAACTTTGAATCTAAATTAAGAAGCGGCACACATAGGACATACAATTCATATAATACAAATAACGTTATACGATGCTTACAATGATAGTCTTGAATATTATCAATCTTGATAACTGGAAATACGTAGTAAGTTCAAATCACTTTGAAACAGATCTTAGGAAAAGCCGTTATAACCGTTAGAGAGATTCACTCAAATTTTAACACATTTTCTGTCTGGTGTCTTTATACCGTTTTCTTCCTAGCCTTTGTCTTGTTGCGTGAGAGACTATTCTCCTATTTTAACTTAGCCCACTTAATATTAGGAAGAGAGTGTGGAGATTTTCAATTTAATTTATATTTATATTTTCCGAGGGAATCTGGAAAGAATCAATATTTCCAATTCCCGAATAACTTGTTGCGATAATTTAGCAAATAAATAAATGATGTGAATTCACAGTTTTATTATTGGCATGCATAACCTCTACCTTTTCGTGTTCCCATCACAATATTTAGGTTATAAAGAAATACTAAAATGTAAAAATATCCTCCAGCATTGAATACAACTGATGCCTGGCTGGGTAATAGTGCTTAGAAAGGTATTTAGAGGTCCTAGGAGGCATGGTAAAAAAAAAAAAATAAATAAATAAAATAAAATAAAAAAATAATATATATATATATATATATATATATATATATATATATATATATATATATATATATATATATATATATATAACAATTTCAGCAGTTAATGTCCTCTCTCAATCAGATTTGAAGATAATCTTTTTCGCAATAAATCAGAGACCTCAAGAGCAGTCAATAAAGGCGCTTTGGGTTGGTATTTCTAATCTCTTCCTATTAAGCAAAATCGTTAATACAAAAATCGATATCTCTTTTCTCTTTAAAACTATGGCCGCTTTCACACCAAAGTGGCACGTCGCACGCGGCATGCCACCTTGCACGACAGTTGGAAACGAACATCAGGAAATATATGAAATCTTTCACACAAAAGTGGCGTGATTGTGGCCATGAAGTCAGTATTTTAATTAGTATTACCCTTGCACGATATTATTAGCATTGTTCAAAATCTCTTCAGTACAATGTGCATTTTAGGCCACTTTCACACCAAAGTGGCAAGTCGCACGTGGCATGCCACGTGGCACGCCAGTTGAAAACGAACATCCGGAAATATATGAAACTTTTCACACAGAAGTGGGGTGACACGTCCCATGTGCCACGTGCGACTTGCGACGCAAGTCGCAAGCCGCACATGGGACGTGTCACCCCACTAATGTGAAAAGTTTCATATATTTCCGGATGTTCGTTTTCAACTGGCATGCCACGTGGCATGCCACGTGCGACGTGCCACTTTGGTGTGAAAGCGGCCTAAAATGCACAATGTACCGAACAAA
>JAXCGZ010013957.1:0-12500 GCA_037179515.1 Halocaridina rubra | reverse complement strand
ACCTGCAGAGATAAATATAAATATAGATTGCTTACATTTTTCCAGCTTATTTATATTATTATATTATCGCGTCGTATAATGGTAGTTGCAGAGTTAAATATCCATATAGGTTATATATATATATATATATATATATATATATATATATATATATATATATATATATATATATATATATATATATATCTTTACCAGTTTACTTGTTCATATTTTTACATTATTATCGCGTCGTAAAGTGAGACTAAGACACACATTCGGAGAATAATTCTCATTTAAATACCTATAAATTAATTATTCAGTTACGTAGATATTTATTCATTTAATTGCTGTGTAAAAGAGGAAGAATGTAGACCACATATTCTCTGCATGTCGCATAATGAGAGTAAGAAAGTTGGAGGACCCAAGAGGATGGCAATTCTCCCCCACGAGAGAGGAGGCTTTATTATGACACAATAGTCACCCCCCCCCCACCAATGCAAGAGGATACACACACAAAGATTATCTTATTATTACTAAAAGCTTTATTATTATCATTACTACTTTTTTCTTACCACCACTACTATTACTATTATTATTACTATCATTACTATTATTATTATTATTATTATTATTATTATTATTATTATTATTATTATTATTATTATTATTATTATTATTATTATTATTATTATAATTATTATTACTATTATCATTATTTATACGTTCAAGAGAAGGAGAATCCTTCATTCCACAGTATCTTTCTACCGTCATTTTTCTCTTCATCTTATGTCCATTACTTAAAAGCAGAAAATACAAAAACAAATATACATTAACATATACACTAACACTGATATCATTAGTAGTGCTAATTGTGTGTTCTTTTCTACGCTAGATATGGCGGACTGAAAAGGAATCAAACGAGTTAAAATTATACGATTTATTCTCGATATGGTGGGCTGTTAAATCCAGCCTAGAGGGCAAAATGACAAATGTACAACCTATTTAGTGGATTCAGAAGCCCATTCTGGCGTATTCTTCATATTTCCACTTGACGCAAAAGATGATAAAAAGCATTCAAAGAGACTGATGTCAAGATATGAATGTATATAATGAGTGTGGAAACAAAAAAATGAAAGAGGGAGATTATCTGCATGTATAGCAAACCAAACAAAAAGAAAGAAAGAAAGAAAGAAAGAAATGCAAACAGAACTGATAAATGATCCCAGAAGAGGTAAAATAAGATAGAAATAATGACAATAAACTGTAATATATAGCTACAAGAGATGTAAAAACATAAAAAATAAAGAATAATAATGACACGTGAAAGTCAGTGATACTCAGAGACGAGAAGAAAAAATGCTGAAGAAAATTGAAAAAAAAAATAGAAAAAGATAAAAACAAGTGTAATGAAATAAGCAAGATAAATGATGCAGATGTAGAAATATGAAGTTATATAAAAGATCTATAGATGGAAAAAAGTCCCGCAAGATAAAAATACAAATGTAAATGAATAAGAAAGAAACTAAGACAAAAGTATGAAAAAAATCAAGGAAAATAAGATATGCGAAATGTAGAGAGATAAGAAAAACATACGATATAATACATAAATAAAGCTAAAAAAAAAATAATGAAAGATATCATAATATGCACCAGGATAAGAGATACAAAAAGTATGAGAAAATAAACATATGAAAATTAAAAGAGCGAGACACTAGGGATAAATATAGTGAAACAAGATAAAAAGAAATAAAAAGGTTGGGAGAGAATGAAGAAATCACTGACATAAAAAGATAAAAGAATAAGAACCAAGAGAGAGATATACGAAAGGATACGATAATGAAGGAAAGTAAAAAATAAAATACAAAAATGAGATAAATAGAAATAAAAAAGACAAAAATAAGATAATTGATAAATATGATACAAAGGTAGCAGAAAATAGCACAAGATAAGACCGCCTAAGGAATACCAACTCAAAGCTTGGAATAGAGGAGCGTAATCCAACACCGACAAAAATTGGAATGGGAATTACCGTCCAACTGATCCTCATTAGCCGAGAGCAAACACGAGCAAATAGGAATAGAATTTCTCCTTTGATTATGATTGAAAGTAAAAGGAAAGAGATCGAGGGGGAGAGATGAAAAATCGAGAGTCATTTCCGAGTGTTTTGTTTGAGCGTTTGCCTGTCCCACTGCTCTCCCCCCCCCCCTTCTTTTGTCGGTGGGTCGATCGAAGAGCCTTTGGAAAATCGCCAGCCACCATCCACCCCCACCTCCTCATTCGACCCCTCACTCGTGGCACTCGTGGTGATGAGGCGCCTTCACCGGTAGAAAGGGAAACTCTTAAATGGCTTAAATTTGAATTCAACTACTAAGTATATACACACAGCTACGTATGAATAAAAAAAATTGTATAGCTATTGAGAAGAGACTTCGGCCCTTTATATTAGAAAATACAATTTGAATTTAAGAATTTATCATTATAACAAATACTGTTATAACCTAGGATACCATATTGTTAGTTAGCTAGACACACACAAATGGATTTCATAAACGCATCTGACGCGGTTCTGTCTGACGCGGTTCTGTGTATGGCTAAAGATCCCCCCATGGGCAACTGACGCGGGCCTGTGTATAGCTAGGATCCCCCATGGGGGGATCCCAGCCATACACAGAACCGCGTCAGTTGCCCATGGGGGGATCCTAGCCATACACAGAACCGCATCAGATGCGTTTATGAAATCCATTTCTGGGTGTCTAGCTAAGTAACAATATGGTATCCTAGGTTTACCCTGTTCAAGAAATAGGGCCTTTGAGGCTTCAAATTTGATTACAACTGTCAATTATAGGTAATAAATTATTAATGTAAAAAATCCTACATGTAAACAGAAAAAAAATAGGATTCAGCTCTTCCATTAAAGTAAAACCTTAGGGAAATAATGTAAAAGGAAGAATAATATGTCACTATCACTAAAAATGCACATACAATAGGTGAAGTGTTGCAAAAATAAGCAAGAGGTCAACCATTTAGAAGAGACTGAAGGTTTAGAGTTGATTTCAAAATATGACTTTCAGCAATAATATAATAAGGAAAAAAAAACATTGGCTGAGAGGATATTGCAAAGACTTAAAAAATTTAATTCAAAGTTAATTTCATGATTTGAGCCACACACACACACACACACACACACACACACACACACACACACACACACACACACACACACACAAATCTGTACAAGAAATGTATGACATCTTTTGTGAGAAATATGGGAAGATAGTAGATTGCTGCATACCTGTCACCAAAGTAGGTGTAATTCATGCCAGAGAGAAATGGTTCGATAATGGGTGTAAAAGAGCTAAGGAATGGAGAGACAAATGCTGGAAAAGGTATAGGAGGAGAAAAAACATAAATGCCTGGCAAACCTACAAAAGAGCAAGAAATGACTACCTAAGTAAAAGGAGAGAGGCAGAGAGAGATTATGAGAGGGACATCACCAGGAAGGCTAAAGAAAATCCCAAGCTTTTCCACAGCTTTATCAGAGGAAAACTGAAGGTAAAAGAACAGGTTTTAAGGCTAAAGAGAGCGGATGGAAGCATCACTGAGACGGACGAAGAGATCTGCAAAGAATTGAACAAGGAGTTTCAGTCAGTATTTACAGTAGAAAATACCCCATCCCCTCAGATTGCAGTGATAGAAGCTCAAGGGCCGGTATTAGAGAACATCAACCTTACAGCCACAGAGGTATGCAAAGCGCTGATGGATTTAGATGTTCATAAAGCTACAGGTCCTGATGACATATCCCCTCATGTGCTTAAAAAATGCGCAAACACAATATCAGTGGCACTAAGTATCATATTTAAGGAGTCACTGGAGTCGGGGGAGATTCCAAGATGCTGGAAACAAGCAAATGTGATACCTATCTTCAAAAAGGGAAGGAGGGATACGGCTCTGAACTATAGACCAGTTTCCTTGACCAGCATAGTTTGCAAAGTTATGGAGAAACTACTAAGGAAACATATCTCTCTTCACTTGGAATCCTTCAACTTTTTGTCAGTGAGGCAACATGGCTTCAGAGAAGGAAGATCAACAGTAACAAACTTATTAGAATTTTATGATGAGGTAAGCCAAATCTTACAGGAAAGAGAGGGCTGGGCAGATTGCATATTCCTAGACTTCCAGAAAGCGTTTGACACTGTTCCACATGGGAGACTTATTAGGAAGCTGCAATCAATGGCTAGAATAGGTGGAAATGTCTTGGAATGGATAAAAACTTACTTAGAAGGAAGGGAACAGAGGGTTAGAGTAAGACACTCAGTGTCTGAATGGAGAAGAGTTAGTAGTGGAGTTCCACAGAGTTCTGGTTTAGGGCCACTTTTGTTCCTTGTATATGTAAATGACCTACCAGAGTCTGTAAATTCATTCATGAATATGTTTGCAGATGATGCAAAGATTGTGAAGAAAGTAAAAAACGAGAACAATGGTAGAGAACTTCAGGAGGATCTAAATAATCTGCATGAGTGGTCAGAAAAGTGGCTAATGAAATTCAATACCTCAAAATGTAAGGTAATGAGAATGGGTACAAGTGCAAGAAGGCCCAAGCTTGACTACTCGGTGGCTGGAGTACAACTTCAAGAGACAGAAAATGAGAGAGATCTAGGAGTAAACATACTGGCAGATTTGTCTCCAGAAATACATATAAATGGCGTAGTAAGGGCAGCATATGCATTCTTATCAAATGTAAGGGTAGCCTTCAGGCACATGGACAAGGAAATGTTCAGAAATATTTATGTAACCTATGTGAGGCCAAAACTCGAATATGCAGCCCCCTTTTGGAATCCGCACTTGAAAAAGCACATAGCTAAGCTTGAAAAAGTTCAAAGACATGCCACGAAACTGGTGCCAGAAATACGCAATCTCGGTTATGATGAGAGGCTGAGGGAATTAGACTTGCCATCACTCGAAGCTAGAAGAGTAAGGGGGGATATGGTGACAGTCTTTAAATTCCTTCATGGTTATGATAGAGTGGATAGGGATCGATATTTCGATATGGCTGGCTCTAGAACTAGAGGTCATAGTTTGAAGCTTCGTAAGAAAACTTCTTTGCAGGATGTAAGGAAATACTTTTTCAGTGTAAGAGTAGTTGATAATTGGAATTGGCTAAGCGAGGAGGTAGTTAATGCTATCTCAATCCATAGTTTTAAGGACAGGTACGATAAGTATGACTAAGTCTAAAATGGAACCGATGAGGAGACGGGAAGATACGAGCTTTGGGCTCTTTCCCGTAAACACAATTAGGTAATCACAATTAGGTAATCACACACACACACACACACACATAATATATATATATATATATATATATATATATATATATATATATATATATATATATATATATATATATATATATATAACTTTGCAAACGAAGAAAAGAAACATGAAATTATTATAAAAACAGGGAATGATGACTATCGTTGAAAGTAAACAAATCGGCTTTGCATATGCTTATCACATTTTTAAATATTATTATTATTATTATTATTATTATTATTATTATTATTATTATTATTATTATTATTATTATTATTATTATTATTATTATTATTATTATTATTATTCTTTAGCCCTCAGAGCCATGATATAATATAACGTCAATTATGGAGAATATATAAGTTAAAAATAAAAAATCTCAAAAAAAAAAATTCTTTCAACCTGGTATTCGGAGCCTCCAATCATGATCGTATATCAAAAGACTTAAAAACAATAAAAAAAAGTTTTAAGCGATGGAATTTTGTGTCTCTGTGAGAGAGGAGATGGTGGAGGAGGGCTGGAAGGCTGAGGAAGAGGAAAAAAAGGGAGGGAAAGAGTGAGAGGAGGTTGGGTTGAGGAGAGAGCAAGGGGAAGAACAGAGGAGAGGCTTCAGAAGAGGAGAGAGAAAGAGAGGCAAGAGGGAGGAAGAGAGGGGGAGGGGTAAATGAAGAGGAAGAGGAGGGAGAAATGAGGGAATACTGGGGATGAGGAGAGAGGAGAAAGAAAAAGGAGGAGGAGAAGATGATGAGTAGTGAAGAAACGAAAACGGGGGGAAGAAAATGGAAGGATGAGATGTTGGGGAAGAAGTAGAAAAGAGAAAGGAGGCTGAGGTAGAGATGGTAGAGGAAGTAAGAAGACTAGGGGGGGGGAAAGGAGGGGGAACGAAAAAGCCCTCCTGATATCATGATACTAATTCGACCTGAGAAAAATCATCAAGTGGAGTTATTCACAAACGCTTCGTAAATATCGGTTGTGATACAACGTGGGAATGGTCGATAAAATCTTCAAACCATTAAATAGAATATAGGAATAATTTCGCTCCTACTACTCTCCCGAGCCCAAACACACACGCAAATATCTCACTGCTGTATCTTAATTAAATATGCAGAAAAAAAATAGGTAAGTAACAAAAATGATAATGATGTTTCTATAGTTACTGTGACTTAAGAATACTTCAAAAAATGTTTGTGAATACATCCTCAGATCCATTAAGCCTCATCAAACATAAAGTCTTTCAGTGAAATCATGCTGACTTCATATAAATCCATAAGGAAGAAGGAAAAGCTGGGGCAGCAGCAGCAGCGGAGGAGGAGGAGGAGGAGGACTTTCTTTAAATTTCCTTAAATTGCAGTGGACCTAAGGAATACTTACTACACAGAATTAATCTATTAAAATTTCCTGACATGCAATAAATATATTGAAACTCCTTACATATAATTAATCTCTTAAAAATTTTTGCATGAAAAAACTAGCGAAAATTTCTTACATGTAAGGCTGATGAATTTATCTTGCATGTAATAAAATTAGTTAAATTTTCTTAATGTAATAAATCGAGCAAAATTAACTTACATATAAGACATTAGCGAAATTTCCTTACATCAAGACACTCGCGAAATTTCCTTGCATATAAGACACTAGCGAAATTTCTTTACATTAAGACACTCGCAAAATTTCCTTACATATAAGAGACTAGTGATATTTTTGTCCTTATCGCAGCCTGACCTTGTGAAGGTACCATTCAACCACTGACCACACATCTCTACTGGTGTGTCAAGCTAGCGTGCTGAGTTGATAGTAGTTCCCACGAAAGAGACACCACTAAACTCACCTTTTTGACCCAAATACTTATTCGAAGACAGTCTATATAAACAACCTTTATGGATTGTCAAGTAGGGTACCTCCTGGGTGCGAACTATGAGCTGAATTTCAAAAAGAAACAAACAAACAAATAAACATAAAACAGCAACAAAGACAACAACGACATTGACAGCGACAATAACGACGACGACAACGAAAAGAACACTGCTAAAGGCAATGAGTAATTTTTTTTTAAGAATGAAATGCAAAAGCGGCATTCTGAGGTCAACAAGCATGCCACTAATTGGCTCTGCATAAAAAAAAATAAATGATTCCGGCCATTAAATTTTACTGCAGTAATCTTCATATAAGCCATTCCATCCCACCCACACTTCCCATTATATTATGCGAATTGAAATGTTTCTATTTGCAATTAAATAGACTTTTTATTTAATGAGCTCTGCGATCTTCTTTTTCTTCTTTTGCTATTGAAAATACCGTTGTACAACTGACTTAACACACCTAATGACTCACGAGGTTTGTTGAGCAGACAGGATTAAAAAACGAGATGAGGTAAGTCACTAACTTCTCCTTATCACGAAGTGGTTCTGGTGAAGAAAGGAGCTGCTTAAGCCATCTTGAACAGCTGAATTCGGTATTTCCTGGGTAGGAAGCAGGAGATATCTGCACAGGTAACACGAAGAATAGAGTGACGTGTAAGAAAAGTTTCTGGAGATGATAACAGGCGAACTGTGCAGATATTAAAGGTGTTTATTTGTTTCGGTTTTACGTCACGGGCTCCCTTTTTTACCAAGGGCTAGGACGGTTGCCTTCTTGCGAAGGACTTGTTTTGGCAGATGTAATCGTTACCCTGAGTGCATGCCCTTGCTAACCTTAGACCGTGACGGGGCGCGATCCCTCGACCTGACGCCTCAGAGTCGCGGACGCTACCGCTTGAGCCACGGTGACTACGCAGACATTAATGGTGTAGGGTAATTATATACTAGTTATTTAAAATATCAGGCTCGAAACTTGATTGAAAAGATATTGGTGACACTCGTGGAGTCAGAATTACTGGTTAATCATTACTAAGATAACTGTTTACTGTGTACATCTTTCAAAACTCAATTACAGCATTTACATTAAATATTCTTACTTCAAACTGATGTATCCGACAGTAGGTCCTCGAAAGCAATGATGAGCTAATGGATCCTAACGACTAAGTGCCAAACATGAGAGCAGGATATGGGATCTTACAATACCAGATGCAGTAGTTTTCGTCGATATGATACTTTCACAGTCGAAGAACAGATATAGTCGGAAATTAAAATTGCCTTTGGAAAGAAAAGGAGATCTAACAAGGAAAAAAAACAACGAAAATTGCTAGTGACAAATAGTGAAATTGAAATGGGTCACACTCGCTTACAAATTAACTTTGAAGGCAATTATTGAACTTGCTTTAAATGGTATAAAATGGCAGCCATTTGTAGAGGCTGCAATATGGCTGTCATTGGACAGGTGATGCTCATTCAACTATTGTCTTCCCAACCACAATTATAGTTGAAAAAAAATAAAAATAAAAATCTCTCCTCAAGCCGATAAAAAAAAAATCTTCAGCATTTTAATTAATTTCTAAATTAGGAGGTAAAATCTTTGGAAATATATAAATGTGCAATTGCGTTATCATTTTCTACCATTGTAATTAGCACTGACGCAATTCAAACTTTAAGGAGTTTCGGGGTTGTTGTAACTGCGATAAGTACTGTTTCTCTATAATGACGACATTATCCGAAATCCCTAAAACCTTTGTATATATTTTATCTGGTAATAAGCAAAGCATATTGTCAGTTATAAAGGGAGTAGGGTAAGAATACTTTCCCCGTGTTCCCCTGCGTGTAGTAAAAGTAGACTAAATGGGACAGAGCGAGGGGACTGGGAATCCCTTTCTCTGTGATATTATCCTCTTAGTGTAGGTATTTTGCTCTGACTCATCCACTCTCCTTATAAAGGGGAATATGGCTTCAGTATATAGAGATAATATACAAAGCGTGTTATACAAAGTAGTTACCGTGGCTCAAGCGGTAGCGTACGCGACTTTGAGGCGTTAGGTCGAGGGTTCGCGCCCCGTCACGGTCTGAGGTTAGCAAGGGCATGCACTCAGAGTAACGATTACATATGCCAAAACAAGTCCTTCGCAAGAAGGCAACCGTCCTAGCCCTTGGTAGAAAAGGAAGTCCGGGACGTAAAACCGGAACAAGCTATACAATGTTCTTATCATATAAACATATCACTGGGGCCTCAGTATTTTGAGTATTCTATCAGCCTGTCCTTTTCCTATTGTGTTTCATTCCCTTATTACTGCCTTGTCCTTAACCTCCTACTTTTGTCATCTTTAATTTTTTCTCCATGCCCGGCCTGATGAGGGCAATTTTCTTACCTGTCCCGGTGTCACATTTATAAAAAAAAAAATAATATAAATAAAAATACGCACACACATTATAAGTGAAAACCTGAAACATATTTTGCCCCTGGCCGGGGGGGGGATTCAAAACTAGGAAACATAATCATTGTGCCATTGAGCCTTGGCACACAGGTTATGCATCCCAGGTTCGAATTCCGGCCATGGGCATAATAGCTTTGGCGTTCTTATATCTATCATATATCGACAAAAGGGAGAGTAAGGTTTAAGTATATAAGGAAATTTAAAAGAAAAATGTCTCATTTACATGGGTAAACTTTCCCTTGGAAAAAATAAGTAACCAATAATAATATTAATAATAATAACAATGTTGCCTGTAGTCTCCGTGGCTGAATGGTAGCGTCCGCGACTCTGTGTCGGCAGGTCGAGGGTTCGCGCCCCATCACGGACTGAGGTTAGTAAGGACATACACTCAGGGTAACGATTACATTTGCCAAAACAAGTCCTTCGCAAGAAGGCAACCGTCCTAGCCCTTAGTAGAAAAGGGAGTTCGTGACGTAAAACCAATACAATAATAACAATGTTGTTAATTATCTGTAATTTTATGTGTTACTACTCAACCCCATTATGTGAGTGAACACAACCAGAGTAGAGCTGGGGAATTAAGGCTTCATAATTGTAATAGTAGTAGTAATAATAATAATAATAATAATAATAATAATAATAATAATAATAATAATAATAATAATAATAATAATCCGATTTGTCTTCATACAGCACGGATTCAAACCTGGGTCCTGTAAAGCAGGCGTTCATAGCTAAATGCGAAAAGCCACCACGGTCATAAAAGAGATTAAAGTGGAACGTCTTTTGAAGATTAAGAGTTACAGAGGGTATCACTGAGCCTCTCTGTTCTGATATTTGAACTTTATCATGATCCACTAGCTGACCAGCACAAGTACATAGAATTTTCATTATGATTATGGCCCAATCTCTTAAACAGAGTAAACTTAGGATACCATATTTTTAGTTAGCTAGACACACAAATGGATTTCATAAACGCATCTGTGTGTATCTAGCTCACTAACAATATGGTATCCTAGGTTTACACTGTTTAAGAAATCGGGCTAAAGTATCTAGTTTTTTAAATAATTAATCAGAATACAGCTACGTGTAATGCAGTCCAAAATCATTAAACCTACATTTTGGATTCAAGCACGTTGCTCCAGAGAAGAAATTCATAATATACTGAATATCTACTCAAACTTCAGAATTACTGAGGGAATAACTAGGCCTAGCAACACTGGAGTCTGTCAATCCACCATTGCTAATGGCATAACATTTAATGTTCAACCTCATTTAGGACAGATGTGAACATAATCAGAAAAACAACAGACGAGAAAACAAGTAAAAACTCTGTTTAAGCTGGAAACAACAAAATGAGATCGATAAAACTTAAAACAATTTAAAACAAAAAGAAAAGTAACTAAAACGAAACTAGGAAAGAAATATAAGAAAAAAAAAATTAAAAAACACAATGGAATAAATAAGAAAGAAGAAGAACAATATTAACGTCTAGAAAAACACGCCAAATGATGCTTAACTATTAAGAGTAAAGGAGGTATTTCATAAGGGACAGAAAACCCTCCATTCAGCCCAAGAAAAAGAAAAGGACGGAAGGTCTCTTGAAGCGGACAAACAATAACAATCACAGAGGTAAAAGAAATATCTTCTCCCACTTCAAAGGAAAATTATTATGGAGAGAGAGAGAGAGAGAGAGAGAGAGAGAGAGAGAGAGAGAGAGAGAGAGAGAGAGAGAGAGAGAGAGAGAGAAGAGAGAGAGAGAGAGAGAGAGAATGTGTGGGTCAGCTACAAACGAAAAACGAAACGACAGAGCGCTGAATCTTTCGGACTGTATTTTAAATGAACTAAAATACAGTCTGAAAGATATAGTGGTCCATTAGCAACCCTTTATTTCCAAGGAGCAAAGAGGAGTGAGATGGGATGCACTGGCTTCCATGTGACTGGGTATGCACTGGCTCGGCCATCAAGCTTCTAAGGTGGATCAGGTCCATAATGTATATTTGTGACTGAATAAAAGACATATCTCAACCTAGGGAATAAATGCAAAAAAGAGGCTATTTTCCTTTTAATTAAGAAAATGTTAGCAATGATACTCTTACAGAATTGGCAAGTCTTGGCTACGTCTTGTTTTTTGGCAAGGATTCAGAGCTTAATCTTTTTACTACTTCCTTACTGTTCATTTCCATGGAATTGAAAACAAAAGAATTTAATAACAAATAGATAAAATGGAAATAAATCACTATATGTGTAATAAAATCAAGATCATATTAATCACATTCATTTCATATATTTATTATCTACACATTATATGAATACAAAAAAAATAAAAAGTATATGTAATATATTGACTATAACATAAAACCAAATATATTCTTCCTATGCATTTGTTCTACTTTATTGATCATTCCTTTAAAAATAAGAAAAGAGATCTAAAATAAAAACATTTGCAACACTGAGAATAAGTAACAACAATAGATAAGAAAATACTCAAAATACATTTTTGTATGACTGTATAACATAACGTTAGAAAACATAAAATATTATTCCTAGACAGAGTGGTTCTAGAGAACAAATACCTCCTCCTTGGCTCAAAAATAATATAAGAAAAAGTAACTGAATCTATTAACTTCGCCAGGAGAGAATAGTCCATAAATTTCCCATCCTTTGTGAGTATATGTTTTTCCCACAGTTACGAGAGAGAGAGAGAGAGAGAGAGAGAGAGAGAGAGAGAGAGAGAGAGAGAGAGAGAGAGAGAGAGAGAGAGAGAGAGAGAGAAATGGTGATCTTGTCATGTAATGAGAAAAGGATCTGCCCCCCATCTCGTAACCCCTCTGGTCCAGAGAGAGAGAGAGAGAGTAATAATAATAATAATAATAATAAGCCTTTATTTCCAAAGTATTCAAATAAGATA
>JAXCGZ010013956.1:25000-35000 GCA_037179515.1 Halocaridina rubra | reverse complement strand
CACACCATTCCAAATTCTGACACTAACTGACACAGCTTTTCCTCTGAATCTGCCACCACCACAGTATCATCTGCAAACAGCAACTGATTCAGCTCCCACTCGTTATCATCCCCATCTACCATTCTCAAACCTCGACCACGCACTCGCTCATTCACCTCTCTTACAGCTCAATCAACATACAAATTGAACAGCCATGATGACATCTAACATCCCTGTCTCAGTCCCACACTCACTGGAAACCACTCACTCACTTCATTCCCTACCCTAACACAAGCTCTACTACCCTCATACAAACTCTTCACTGCATGCAACAATTTACCATTGATTCCATAAAATCTCAAAACATTCCACATAGCCTCTCTATCAACTCTATCATATGCTTTCTCCAGATCCAAAAATGCAAAATACACATCCTTACCCTTTGCTAAATATTTCTCACATAACTGCCTAACTATAAAAATCTGATCTATACAACCTCTACCTCTCCTAAAACCACTCTGCACTTCCGCGATCACATATTCTGTCTTATCCCTAATCCTATTAACCAGTATCCTACCATACACTTTTCCTACCACACTCAACAAACTTATACCCCTAAAATTACTGCATTCATACATATCTCCCTTACCGTTGCATAGGGGCACTATACAGGCAATCACCCAATCCACTGGCACCAATGACAACATAAAGCATATATTAAACACTCTCACTAACCATTCCAATGCAGTCACACCCCCTTCTTTCAACATCTCCGCTCTCACACCATCCATTCCAGGTGCTTTACCCGCTTTTGCTTCATACAATGCCCTTTTCACCTCCTCTCATGTAATCTCTCTCTCATTTTCATCTCCCGTTACTGGCCCTTGAACCCCTCCCACGGCCACTATAGCTGCCTCTCTATCTTCCTCAACATTCAGCAAGCACTCAAAATATTCTGCCCATCTTTTCCTTGCATCGTTCCCTCTTACCATCTGTCCATTCACATCTTTTACTGTCTCTTCCATCCTCGATCCACCCTTCCTTGCTCTCTTCACATCTTTCCAAAACTTCTTTTTCTTCTCCTCATATGACCTACTAAAATCCTGTCCCCACCTAACATTTGCTAACCTCTTCTCTTCCTCTACCTTCCGCTTGGTTTCCACATTTTTCTCCCTATATCTTTCATACTTCTCCCTACTTTTACACTGCAGCCATTCCTCAAAAGCCCTCTTTTTCTCTTCCACCTTCATTTTCACCCCTTCATTCCACCACTCGCTGCCCCTCCTCATGCCACCTCCAACAAACCTCTTTCCACACACATCACTTGCATGTCCCACAAAACATTCTTTCATCAACCCCCATTCCTCCCCTAACTCCCCAACTTCTCTTTCTTTCACCCTGTCATATGCCACTCTCAACCTGTCCTGATATTCCTGTCTCTTCTCTGGCTTTTTCAACTCTTCCACCTTCACTATTTCTCTTCTACATTCCCCCACACTATTTCCCCACTCTTTTGCTGCTACCACTTCTGCTTCAACCAAAAAATGATCAGACATCCCAGCAGCCACACCCCTGAATGCATGTACATCTTTCACTCTACCAATCATGCTCTTTGCTACAAACACATAATCCATCAATGCTCTTTCTTTCACTCTTCCATTTGCCACTCTCATCCATGTATACTTATTTATTAACTTCTTCTTAAATAAACTATTACCTATCACCAACTCTTGCTCCACACACTTATCTAACAGTCTCTCGCCACTCTCATTCCTACCTGGTACCCCATACTTTCCTACAACACCTTCTATCTCTCTATCACCCACTCTGGCATTCAAGTCACCCAACACAACTACATAGTTCCTTCTACTCAGACCATCCACACATCTAGTTAACCCATTCCAGAATTCATCCCGCTCTTCCTCACTTCTCTCACATCCTGGCCCATACACACTAACAAAAGCCCAACATTCCCTTCCTATCCTAGCCCTCATCCACATCAGCCTAGATAACACTTCTTTCTATTCCACTACCTGATTTACCATCCATTCACTCAGCAATAATGCCACACCTTTTCTCGCTCTCCCCCTTTCAACCCCAGACACCCTACCCGTCACATCACCAAATGCCACTTCTCCTTTTCCTTTCATCTTCGTCTCACACAATGCCAAAACATCCATCCTCCTCTTACCAAACATATATTCAATCTCACATCTTTTGCTCTCTATCGTACTATAACCACGCACATTTAGACACCCCAAAACTAGAGTTTGTGGAGAAGATATTCTCCCCTCTACTCCCCTTCTTCTTTGACGCCTTGCAGGAGGTTGATACAAGGGGGGGGGGAATTCCTCGTCCCCCCGCCCCGTCCGCTTTTAGTCGCCTTTTACGACACGCAGGGAATACGGTGAGGCTATTCTTTGATATTGTGCCCGCCCCACAGGGCACTATAAATATATATATATATATATATATATATATATATATATATATATATATATATATATATATATATATATATATATATATATATATATATATATATATATATATATATATATATATATATATATATATATATATATATATATATATATATATATATATATATATATATATATATATATATATATATATATATATATATATATATATATATATATATATATATATATATATATATATATATATATATATATATATATATATATATATATATATATATATATATATATATATATATATATATATATATATATATATATATATATATATATATATATATATATATATATATATATATATATATATATATATATATATATATATATATATATATATATATATATATATATATATATATATATATATATATATATATATATATATATATATATATATATATATATATATATATATATATATATATATATATATATATATATATATATATATATATACATATATATATATATATATATATATATATATATATATATATATATATATATATATATACATATATATATATATATATATTTATATATATATATATATATATATATATATATATATATATATATATATATATATATATATATATATATATATATATATATATATATATATATATATAATATATATATATATATATATACACACATATATATATATATATATATATATATATATATATATATATATATATATATATATATATATATATATATATATATATATATATATATATATATATATATATATATATATATATATATATATATATATATATATATATATATATGTATATATATATATATATATATATATATATATATATATATATATATATATATATATATATATATATATATATATATATATATATATATATATATATATATATATATATATATATATATATATATATATATATATATATATATATATACATATATATATATATATATATATATATATATATATATATATATATATATATATATATATATATATATATATATATATATTTCTTCACCAGAGCTTGGCCACTTTGACTTTTTTTTATCAAGAGTATGCTAAGGGAGGTGTTCTAAATGATAATGAAAGATAAGAGACAGCTGAGGGAAAGCCTTATAAATGTGTATGTGCTCAAATTGACAGCAATGTGGAATTAGTGTATCAGGTTCACATGAATCTCGCAAAGAGTATTGAACTTTGCATTACAAATGATGGAAATCCCATTTAGAGATGGCATCTATAAATATTTCAAGTATATTAACTGTTGTTCGATTTTTTCATTGAAAATATGCATATTGCCTATGTGTCCTGACTGTGGGGAAATCCTGTACACATAGCGAAGCTTTATTGAGAACATGAATCCCAAGGCAAATAACTACAAGCTAAACAATATGTATTAAAAGCTATTCTAAAATAAATTATATCTAATTGTCAAAATTACAGGAGAGTCATAATATATGAATTACTTGATCAATCATTAATGGATCATTTACTAAAATGGTTTTACTAAAAATTTCTAAAAACTTCTCTAATGTAAATTCAACGGAGAAAACCAGGCTATTATTATCGTGCAATAACTCATTATCTTCCTTTTTTTGGTCAAATGTTTAATTTATCATGTACCTGTTTAAACCAATAAAACTCCTTTAGGTAACACTGATGTCAGCAAAAAGTAAAAAAAAAACTACATATGAAAAAGAGAGAAATAGTGTCCTTTATTATCAAGACGTTAATATACATAGATATGAAGCTAATTTTAAATCTTCAGTATATAGAGAATCCATAAATATTAGTTCTTATCTTCATAACTATACTCATCACGGTTTGAAAGTTTGAGTTGGTATTCTTATCCATGCTTTTTTTATGAGTTCTCCTTATTGTAAGTATGGATTTATAGAAAAAGATATCAATAACATCATAAAAATTTGAGAAAAACTTATTCACAGCAGGTATGAATGAAACTATTATAGATTATTAGAAACTGTAAAGAGTTAAAGAATTGTCGGAAACTTAAGAGAACCCACCTTTTTTGGATGCAGATTTAGAAATGTGGATTATGTAAGTCTTCCAAGACGAATTAGAGGCTTTATTGATTCCTAAAATGTTGCTAAAATTAAGAGAGTAAATATTGTTAGCTTCAAAGACAATAGGGCTATTAAGGGGAGAAGAAGATAAAGAGATAACCAGAAACTGTGTTATAGAGACATTAAATCTAACTAAATTTTAAGTGTCCCACTCAAATAGGAGTTGAGAGATGAAGAAAAAGTGATACGAGACTGATTATGAGTAGATGATGAAGGTTGTGAAGAGAAGTCAGAGGAAAATAAAGAGTGGAATCGTCGGAAAAGGCGTGAAGAAGAAAAGATGGTGACTGAAGATAATTGAAGAGAAATAACATAGTATGTGAAAGCATAGAACCCTGTGGAACACCACTGGTAAGAGGGAATGGGTTTGATGTACCATCAACATCCACCGATATAAAACGGTCAGAAAGAAAACTGGAAATCAGAGAACAGAGAGAGGGGTTAAACCCATAGGCAAGGAGTCTGGCAAACAGAGCCTTGTGTCAGACTCTGTCAAAAGCCTTAGAGATATCAGGGGCGACAACAAAGGATTCCCCACAGTTTCTCAGAGTAGATGACCATACATGAGTAAGATAGGACAGATCACCAGTGGATCTTGCCTTGCGGAAGCCGTACTGGTGATCTTACATACGTGAGTTAGATTCAAGACATTTCAGAAAGTAAGCATTGAGCAAAGTTTCGAAAACTTTAGCACAAAAAGAGGTTAGTGCAATAGGTCGGTAGTTTGAAGGAATATAGTGGTCACCCTTCTTAGAAACAGTTTACACCAAAGCATGCTTCCAAGATGAAGGATAGATACTGCTTGCCAGTTCTTCTGCAAACTCCCTAAGGATCCTTGTAGGGATACCATCAGGACCAGATGGCTTGTTCGTCATTAGCGAGCAAAGAAGCTTATGAACTTTGAGTAAAGAAAGGAAAAGCCAGGGCATAGGATTAGAAAGGCGTAAAGATTGAGGGAATCGTTAACGGAAATGTTGGTAGAAAATTGAGGTCCAAATAGAGTGGTTTTGTCAGTGGGAGAGCAACTTGTAGAACCATCAGAATGAATGAAAAGGGAAAGGCTTGAGCTACAGAAGTTTTTCGAGTGGTTTTTGGCTAAGGACTATAAACAATTGTCCATGGGAGAGGAGCTGAGGTCATCAACTTTCCTTCTTATAAAGGAAGCCGTAGACCTTCGAATCTGAGCAGAACAGCTATTCCTACTACAACATAAACAGAGCGAATTAAATCAGAAGCAGCAATAGCAGCAGCAACAGCAGCAGCAGAAGAAAAAGAAAAAGAAGAAGAAGGAAAAGAAGAAGAGACTTTAAGTGCAAGAGACAATGAAAAGAACAAGTTCAATGTAATGGAAATGAGGTGTTTGAGCAGTATGATTGGTGCATCGAGAATAGATGGATTAAAAATGAGGATGTCTGGTAGAGAACGGGTGTTGGACTCAAGCTGTAGGATTGGTTAGACCATAATGTGTTGAGCTGTCTTGGACACATAGAAAGGATAATTGATGAACCAATAGTGAAGAGAATGTAGAGTGTAGAAGTGATTGGACTTAGGTCAAGAGGGAGACCAAGAATGAGATGGATGGATGGCGTGAAAAGGACATTGAATTCACGTAAAATGCCAGTGGAACAGGGGAGAGTGCGTGTAAGAGACAGGAATGACTGGAGAAAGATTGTGCATAGATGACTCTTGTCAATGGGATTTATCGCCCCTACTAGTTCATTGAACTTTGATGGTCGGGTGTGAGGGGAGTAGCCATGTGATGAAGTGGTGGGGGTAAACTAACTGCTTCTCTCTGGCCTCATTGTAGAATTGACTTGCCCTCCTACCTTGTGGATGATCCAAGCAGGGTGGAAGGGGTGGAGACGTGTCTGCCCTTTATCCCCAAGGAGCTGAGAGGAGTGGTTAAGGTATGTGTGGATCGTGGTGAATGAGCGTTTCTTGTCCAGGCCATTCCCTTACGAGGGGGAATGAGGCGGTGTATATATACATATATAATAAAAAATAACCAACAAATGTGATTTTCAAGTCCTAAATTCCCTTTAATAGTTTGCTGAACTCAGATTTTTTTTTCCAAAATGATCTTGAAATTATGCAGATAGCAGCATATTGGTTATTTTTGCAATGCAAATACATTATATTTGCATTTTCCTGATGATATTATATAAGGTGAGGAATATTCTCCTGATATAAAAGGGATATGCAAAATATGCAAATACGATAGGTACCTCTAAACGTTTTATATTAAAGTAAACATTCCCGAGGGCATTTCCAAGCTCATTCACTCAGCTGCGAGGTCTGACTATATTATGCTGCCAGCAGAGGACAGAAGGAGAGAGAGAGAAAAAAAATAATAATAAACTGAAAGAGAGTATGCATTCGATGAAAAAATACCTTTCAAATATACCGCTTAAATTCTATTTTATGAAACAGCTATTATGCTAATTCATTTATTCTTTTCTATCATAAGGACTTGTTGTCTAGGCAATAATTATGTAAAGACCTGTGATTGATAGTAGCACACAATGAATTATATATGAGGAGCAAATCATATTAAGATTCGGAGGTTTAAGGGTAGTCTGCAATTGTGTATTTTGCTCAGGTAAAGAATTTTTGAGTGTACATCATCGTAAAGAATTGCGCCATGGCATCAAGTACCCATTGCGATACTACAACTGAAGATCTTTTGGACTTAAATGGGTCTCTCCAGGACTGCTCAATCTTAAGTCAGTTACTGCTCTATTCCTATGCCTACACCTGCACCGAATATTCAGCCGTATTCGTCCCACATCTCTTACTATCTCTTCATATATGGAAAATCGCAATATGCTTAATTACTGTTCCTCATTGCTTTGAATTTTCTTGGTGCCTGGCCCCGATGATGGCAATTTTATATTTTCATCAGAGATACGGATAGCCAATATCACACCTTCTTTGTGTTTCCTTAATATTTATTTAGTGCATATAGTTTTTCTGAAGCAATTGCTGACACTCAAAAAAAAAAGAGTCTGTTTTATATAAATATTTATTTTTATTTGTAAATATTCTACAGTCTTCTTAAAGAGGTTGATGTCAGTTATATTGGCTATTAGTGCAAAAACGCCGTTTTTAGCTTCAGCTTGTCGCATTAAGCATTTGATGGTAGATATATTTATAGCACTAATGAAAACGTACATTTTGATAAATGTTGTTCGAAATCAATACGCAACATATACTGTTTCCACTATTAACACTATCAAAGTAGCCAAAGAAGTTACTGAATAAACCATCAGAGAGCTCTCGTACATGTGCCAAAAAAATACACCATTCATTTGTGTCTTATGTACATTAACTGATTTTAAGCAAAGAAGAAGAGCATGCTTTTAGAATCAAATACTATTTGATACCTGTGATGTGGATTTTGTTTTTAAATTAGTTTTCATCATGCATTTGAAAAATATTAGATTATTGCAGATTTTACCTTTAAATATATTCAACATAATCGGAGTGAATTTTGTACCTTTATTAGCTATAACTGTCATTGCGCAATCGCCTTTTCAGGATAATGCCACAGGAACTAATGAAGTGTTCAAGAAATATGATGTAATTGGTTTTACGTCATAGACTCTCTTTTCCATTAAGGGTTAGGTAGGTGCCTTTTTACAAAGGACTTTGGCTTTGAAAAGTGCAACCGCTATCATAAATGAATGACCTCTCCAACACCAGACCGTGGTGGGGCATGAACCCACAACCAAGCAAACCAGTCACGAGCGTTACCGATCGGATTTTATCTTTATATATATCATTATTATTATTATTATTACTATTATTATTATTATTATTATTATTATTATTAGTATTGTTATTTTTATTATTATTATTATTATTATTATTATTATTATTATTATTATTATTATTATTATTATTATTATTGTTATTATTATTATTTTTATTATTATTATTATTATTATTATTATTATTATTATTATTATTATTATTATTATTATTATTATTGTTATTATTATTATTATTATTATTATTATTATTATTATTATTATTATTATTATTATTATTATTATTATTATTATTATTATTATTATTATTATTATTATTATTATTATTATTTCTTTTCTTTCTGTCATACCTTTCTCTACTTTCATAAAGGCCCAAAATGTGTCCCTACCAATCTCCACCAAAAACACCTGATACACACATCTTCCTCTCCTGAACCCACACGGTTCTTCACCACTAAGTCTCTCAGTACCTTTCCTAATTCTCTCGATTAGCACTCTTCCATATTTTTCCAACTACACTCTAAAAACTAATTCCCCTAAAACTACTTCACTCATACTTATATCTCTTCCATTTGTAAAGTGAAACTATACATGCACTCCTCCAATAAACTGGGACCCTCTCTATCCTGAAGCATACAATCAACAAAATGACCATGTATTCTACTAATGCCTCCCCACCTTTTGACAAGCATTCAGCATAACACTCATCATTCCCTGGTGCTTTACCTGCTTTTGTTGCTCTCAATACCAAACGTACCTCCTCTTTTGCTATATCTCTAACATTCTCATCTCCTGTCATTGGCAGACTCCATGCATTTCCACAGCTACAGTCTCTGCCTCTCTATCATCTTCCTCATTCAGCAGGCTCTTGAAATATTCAGTTCATATCTCTCTCACCTTTACTTCATTCACTAGCAATTACCCATCTGCTCCTTTCACCTTCTTCTTCCTACCACATTCACCTTCCTCACTCTTTTCACTTCCTTCCAAAACATCCTTTTATTCCCTTCAAAATTCTCAGACAAGCATCTGCTCCCCCTTACATCCTCTTCTCTCTTTGCCTCCCTCTCCATATGCTTTGCTAACATCCTCTTTGCATAATACCTTTCATACGTCTCTATATTACCTACCTGCAACCACACCTCATACGCCCGCATCTTTTCAACAACTACTGCACTCATCTGCTTATTCCACCATTCACTACCTTTCCTTTTACTGCCACCAGTTAGTGTCCCTCTGCACAGTGCCTCTACACAGTTCATAACCTCCTCCTTGAAACAGCCCCAATCCTCTTCCACTCCCTCCTTCACTTTCTCTTTCACTACATTCCCCACATTTCTCACACTAGCCATATACTTAAAGTCTTTCTTTTTCTTATACAACTAATTTACTTTTATTGCCTCTCATCTTCTCTCGCTTCTCCTCTTTCTCCACTTTTTTCCCACTCTCACTTTATTTTCTAGTAAATAATGATCAGATATTCCACCATTAGCTCCTCTCAGTACATTCACATCCAATACTCTTCCAATCACCCTCCTATTCACCACAACATAATCCATTAATGCTCTGTCAACTACTCTTCCATTATCCACTCTGACCCATGTATATTTTTGCATATCATTCTTTTTAAATACAGTATTAGAAATT
>JAXCGZ010013956.1:0-7500 GCA_037179515.1 Halocaridina rubra | reverse complement strand
ATATATATATATATATATATATATATATATATATATATATATATATATATATATATATATATATATATATGATTGTGACAGCAGGACGGGCCAAAAAAAATAAAATAAAACAGCCCCCGCCGAGCCTGGGCGAGAAAAATACATTAAGTAAAACGTAACAGAGATGGAGGGTGTAATGACTTGTCAGAAGAGAAGGGATAATAAGAGGTCATAACTGCTATACTAGGAATGAACGCAATCTATCTGAATATCTTTTTGTTCATAATACAACTTTTCCTAACATCACTCTCGGTTTCGTTTTTTAGCATATAATTCAAATCCAAGCTATATAGGTATTAATAATAATCAAACAAACACATTAACATATTGTGGAAAGATTAATATTTTTTTCTCCCTAGCGAAATTCGAACCTAAGACATAACTACAGTGCCAAGGTGCTACCAACTACACCACTGAAGGTCTAGTTGATATCACCTTGGCACGGTTATTATGTCTTAGGTTCGAGTCCTGGTGGTGGGTAAAATATGATTCATGTTTTCACACACACACACACACACACACACACACACACACACACACACACACACACACACACACACACACACACACACACACACACACACACACACACACACACACACACACACACACACACACACACACACACACACACACACACACACACTATATATATATATATATATATATATATATATATATATATATATATATATATATATATAGATAGATAGATAGATAGATAGATAGATAGATAGATAGATAGATAGATCGATAGATAGATAGATAGATGGATAGATTGATAGATAGATAGATAGATAGATAGATAGATAGATAGATATATATATATATGCATATATTATATATATATATATATATATATATATATATATATATATATATATATATATATATATATATATATATATATATATATATATATATATATATATATATATATATATATATATATATATATATATATATATATATATATATTCAACGATACCCCATTTTTATTTTTCGAATATTGCCTAGAGAAATTTGGTTCTGATACCCTTTAATAATACACCTAACTGGAAGTTGGTACAAGAAGTTTCATAATTTTTTATTAATTTTTTTTTTTATATTTATGTTTTTAAAATTTTTACATGTGTTTCTTAAAAACCCAAAGGCTCCATTAGATTTCAATTAAATTTAAAAACTTAATTGGATGTCACTCAGAGAGAAATGATCTATAAGAAAAACCAGGCAGAATTAAAAAATAATATTTTTTTTTATTATTAAAAGCAAGTACTTTCTGTTTTTAAAATTAAATTCCAAAATTAATAAAAATTGCAATAACTCAAAAAAGTGTCTGAACTTTCTAATGTAGAATTTAACAAGCATTTCTATGGTTCTTGAATTTTGAAAATCGGACTGCAAATAAAAAAAGCCTTGCAGTTTTAAAGTGACACATACACTGCAAAACCTAGTTTTGAGATATCGCACGTTAAAGTTTACGTAACGAAATTTCAAGTGAAAATTGAATGCAAAGCTCTATAATTGCTCACCTAACCTTGGTTTTTGTTTTTTTATGCCATACTTATATGGTACCTGCTCCCCTCACTTTCAAAAGGAGATAATATACCCTCTAAGGGTGGGTATCATGAGGCACCACTTCACTCAAGGTAGCCAGCTTTTCAAAAATTGCCAGCCTCGATTCCTGGGCCCCTTATCAGCTGTAGCCTTTTCTTTCTCTTCTTTTAGGGGGCTCTTGAGCTACTTCTCAGCCTTTTGGTCTCTTTCCACTTAATTGCTTTTCCTAAAAAAGTAAAAAATAAGAAAATTAAATACGAGAAAACAGCAAAATCACTTGGAAGCAAATATGTGATGGCATGATTTGTGTGTGGGTATGTGTTTTTATGTGGGCGTGTATGAGTGTGTGTATGTATATGGGTGTGCATGAGTGTGTGTGTTTGCATATGGGTGTGTATGATTGTGCATGCTCGAATATATAAAGGAATGTTATAAAGAGTATGAACAAATATGTTGCATATATATTGTATTAGCCTAGAAAAAAACATAAGTTATATTACCTGCAGGTGATCCCATTATGTCCTCGACTAGGGTGCTTTCTTTATAACCTGCATTATGCTCGCTTGCAGCAATTTCATAACCAGCAATCGCTATATTTAGTCCATCATGTTTTACCTTTGGAGACTTTGCCCATATTCGCATTGAACGACTCGCTCAGATTCTGTGTCCTTCCCTTGATACATTTCAATAACAATTCATCTGTAGTGAGGCTGTCGTATACATCTCGTATGTAGTGTTTCACATCTTCAGGTATACTTATCCTGACTTTCATGTGACTGTGTGATCTTGGCACTTCGCTCTTAGCTAAGGCTTGCTTGCAGAAGCACCGAAATGTCTCCCTTTCTGGGGACAAGGAATGGTCCGGGTTTTCATCACTGCTGGTGACATGATAATAAGTCGCTAAGATATCATTCCGAAGTTTATCTATTTCTTCTGACTTATAATTCTTTGTTCTTCTGATTGCACCCCTCAGGTACCTAACAAACTGAGCAATTGCTTTATCACTAAGTTTCCCTTTCACCCCTCCCCAGGTATTTATGAAATCGAAGTTTACCAGTCTTTGTTACATTCTTATTCACATATCTCTCCCTAAGATATCTAAGTCTCTAGTACAGTCTTTTTGAAAAATGATTGATACACTCTTTTTTATGAACTGGATGTTCTTTCCCATTTGGTTCATCATTTTTATTCATTCCAGTAACAATATTATAGGCGCTCGAGTAACCTTCCCCCACAAGCACAGTATATCGCATTTTTCTTTCAAGACACCGACCCCATATCACCTTTGTTGCCTCGGGTTCCGTCTGACCTGAACTCAAAAGTTTTTTTGTGCACACTTTCCGCTTTCTTTGTGATCTTTAGCTTTTTTTTCATATTCTTGTTTGCTCAATTTTTTTTTTGTATCAATGTACCATCACAATAGTTTCAGTACTTTGACAGCACATGCGCATCGAGAATGAAGCATGTGTTGGCTCCAGGAAAAACACCAATACCAACATTGGAAGAATGGCCTCGGCTCATCCAGGTCCCATCAAATATTATTTCAACATCCAGTATTCCATCTGTGTTAGGATGACTACCTTTTTTTTTTTTTTAATAAAAGTTGAAAATACACTTGTTCACTTATTTCTTCTGAAGTTTCTGGTATTTACTTTCACCAACTGATTGAACATAGGATTTATATTTTTCATATGTTTGTTGGGCCATAGCACCTAAACCTAAAACAGTGCACAATTTATTTACACCTGTTTGACCAGTTCCATCAAGTATTGAATTATACACAACTGCAGCATTATTTTTTTTAACTAAAGCCTTTGGATGGTTAGGCACTTTTTTTCTTTCGGGCTTTTTTGTATACAAAATATTTCCACAACTATCACATTCTGCAATTATATCAGTCAAAAATATTCCTATTCAAGACGAGTTTACCTTTGCCATTACAAACCCCTCCTTACAATTTGAGATTACAGAATCCATGTCACTCAATATCGACTCCTTTACCATGGTTATTGGATCACTTTCTGCTGAAAACCCTTCCACTATATCTTCTTCCCCCTTCCCTAGTTCACTTAGTAAAGTTGTTCCGGTTTTACGTCACGGACTGCTTTCTCATTTCAGCAGGAGATTTCTTCGAATACTTTCTTCATTTATATCATTCGGATTATTAATATCTGTTTTATCACTACTCTCTTCTCCTTCATCTTCAGTGTTTCCATCAGACAAATAGAGTTTGAAATCATCATCATCACAATGCCAATCCTTTCCACCACTATCATTAACATCACTTCACGTGTTTACACCGAGGCTAACACCACCATGCGGGAAAAAATCAGCTGAAGTAGAAGGTAGCAAGATATTTTCACCAGTCACTGATTTGTTTACTTCATTTTGTTTTTCAGTTTGTTACAGTCTATGTCCTTCTAATAATATTTCAGGGGCTTTTAGCCTAGCTTGGAACATTTTCAACCGAGGCATTTTGAGTAAATAGCGTAAACAAAAAAGATTATAAGCACTAACTGGCAACTCAACGGCCTGCGCTTGCGTATGATCAGATGAGCTTTTCGTATGTTTAAATGGTAATTAAAGGGCTTCTTAATCAGATGAGCTCACCACAACACCTCATACCACTTTGCAAAACTCGCCACCATCACTAATGACGAAGTTATCGTATAGAAACGCTGAATATCTAGGTAAAATTGATGTAAAATGCAACAAAAAGAATGGATATCAATACACCGTCATTTATGACTTTTTTTTTTACTACGAATACTTACCTAAGAGGGCAATTTTATGTAATTTATAGTTTAGATAGAGCCCTTTCCTTTTATATTTAGCACCAGCACACGTTAAAGTTGCCAGAAATGAGTTAAACAGAAAATTGTCCTTGTCACCCCCTCCCCCCACAAGACCCATGGTGTCCACTTAAATACACATATTAATACACGTGAAAACCAGCATCATATTTTACCCTTGTCAGGGAGTCGAACCTAAGACACATAATTACTGTGCCAAGGCGCTACACACTACCCCACTGAAGGTCTAAAGAAGAAGCAAACCTCTTACCTAACTGCTATTCCAGGAATGAACGCATTCTATATGAATGCCTTTATGTTCTTATTGTAGCTTCTCCGAACCTCACTTGCAGTTTCATTTGCGCATTTGATTCAACACCCATTCTCTAAAAGCATAAATAATAAACAAATAAACACAATAACATATGTGAAAACATGAATCAAGTTTTACCACTATCCGAGACTCGAATCTAAGACACATAATTACTCTACCAATATGCTACCCACTACCCTACTGAAAGTCTAGGGAAGAAGCAAACCTTACAGTTCATTCCTATACTAGGAATGAACGCATTTTTTCTGAATGCTTTTTTGTTCAGATCACATTGCTTCCCTACCTCGATCGAGGCTGTCTCTCCCTCTCTCTCTCTCTCTCTCTCTCTCTCTCTCTCTCTCTCTCTCTCTCTCTCTCTCTCTCTCTCTCTCTCTCTCTCTCTCTCTCTCTCTCTCTCTCTCTCTCTCTCTCTCTCTTTCTATATCTATATCTATATATATATATATATATATATATATATATATATATATATATATATATATATATATATATATATATATATATATATATATATATATATATATATATATATATATATATATCTATCTATATATATATATATATATATATATATATATATATATATATATATATATATATATATATATATATATATATATATATATATATATATATATATATATATATATATATATATATATATATATATATATATATATATATATATATATATATATATATATATATATATATATATATAGATATATATATATATATATATATATATATATATATATATATATATATATATATATATATATATATATATATATATATATATATATATATATATATATATATATATATATATATATATATATATATATATATATATATATATATATATATATATATATATATATATATATATATATATATATATATATATATATATATATATATATATATATATATATATATATATATATATATATATATATATATATGTGTGTGTGTGTGTGTGTGTGTGTGTGTGTGTGTGTGTGTGTGTGTGTATGTATGTGTGTGTGTGTGTGTGTGTGTGTGTGTGTGTGTGTGTGTGTGTGTGTGTGTGTGTGTGTGTGTGTGTGTGTGTGTGTGTGTGTGTGTGTGTGTGTGTGTGTGTGTGTGTGTGTGTGTGTGTGTGTGTGTGTGTGTATGTGTGTGCCCTGTGGTGGCGGGCGCAGCATCAAAGAATAGTCCCAACGTATTCCCTGCGTGTAGTATGAGGCGACTAAAAGTGGACGGGGCGGGGGGACTAGGAATTCTCCCCTTTTATTAACCTCTTGTGAGATGTCAAAGAAGAAGGGGAGTAGAGATGAGAATAACTTCTCCCCAAACTCTAGTTTTGGGGTGTCTAACTGTGTATGGTTGTAGTACGATAGAGAGCAAAAGATGTGAGGTTGGATATATGTTTGTTAAGAGGAGGATGGATATATTGGCATTGTGTGAGACGAAGATATATGGAAATGGAGAAGTGTCATTTATTGATGTGACGAGTAGGGTGTCAGGGGTTGAAAGGGGGAGAGCGAGAGAAGGTGTGGCATTATTGCTGAGTGAATGGATGGTAAATAAGATAGTGGAATGGAAAGAAGTGTTATCTAGGTTGATGTGGGTTAGGGCTAAGATAGGTAGGGAATGTTGGGATTTTGTTAGTGCGTGTGGGCCAGGATGTGAGAGAAGTGAGGAAGAGCGGGATGAATTCTGGAATGAGTTAACTAGGTGTGTGGATGGTCTGAGTAGAAGGAACTATGTAGTTGTGTTGGGTAACTTGAATGCCAAAGTGGGTGATGGAGAGGTAGAAGGTGTTGTAATAAAGTATGAGATATCAGGTGGGAATGAGAGTGACGAACGACTGTTAGATATGTGCTCGTAGCAAAGGTTGGTTATAGGTAATAGTTTTTTCAGAAGAAGTTGAAAAATAAGTATGCATGGATGAGAGTGGCAAATGGAGGAGTGAAATAAAGAGCATTGATGGATTGTGTTGGTAGCAAAGAGCATGATTGGCAGAGTGAAAGATGTGCATTCATTTAGGGGTGTGGCAGATGTGATGTCTGATCATTTTTATTTTGAAGCAAAAGTGGTAGTAGCAAAAGAGTGGGGAAATAGAGTGGGGGGATGTAAGAGGGAAATAGTGAAGGTGGAAGAGTTGAAAAAGCCTGAGAAGAGACAGGAATATCAGGACAGCTTGAGAGTGGAATATGACCGGGTGAAAGAAAGAGAAGTTGAGGAGTTAGAGGAGGAATGGGGGTTGATGAAAGAAGGTTTTGTGGGACATACAAGTGATGTGTGTGGAAAGAGGTTTGTTGGAGGTGGCATGCGGAGGGGCAGCGAGTGAGGAATGAAAGGGTGAAAATGAAGGTGGAAAAGAAAAAGAGGGCTTTTGAGGAATGGCTGCAGTGTAAAAGTAATGAGAAGTATGAAAGATATAGGGAGAAAATGTGGAAACCAAGCAGAAGGTAGAGGAAGAGAAGAGGTTGGCAAATCTTAGGTGGGGACAGGATTTTAGTAGGTCGTATGAGTAGAATAAAAAGAAGTTTTGGAAAGAAGCGAAGGGAGTAAGGAATGGTGGATCGAGGATGGAAGAAACAATGAAAGATGTGAATGGACAGATGTTAAGAGGGAACAATGCAAGGAAAAGATGGGCAGAATATTTTGAATGCTTGCTGAATGTTGAGGAAGATAGAGAGGCAGCTACAGTGGCAGTGGGGGGTGTTCAAGTGCCAGTAATGGGAGATGAAAATGAAAGAGAGATTACAAGAGAGGAGGTGAAATGGG
>JAXCGZ010013955.1:35000-43348 GCA_037179515.1 Halocaridina rubra | reverse complement strand
TCTATGTGTAGTGCAGCCTATAGTACTCTAAGTAGCTTATGTGTGCCAAAAACGCCACTTGAGAAATCTATTGATGACTTTAGTTAACTGCTAAAGGAACATTTTATTATCAATCCTTCAGACCACAGAGATATAATTAAATTTTAGCAACAGAAAAAAAGCCTGGTGAAAGTCTGCACAAGGTATATCGGTCGATATAGCTTGCAAGAGTTTGTAACATTGGTGACCACTTTGATGCCAGAATACATGACCAGTAGTTTATGGCCATTGACAAATAAGTTTATTTTCTGAACTTGGCAGGTGAGATTGAAGGCTTACAAGTGATATCCTGTTCAATATGCTTCAGGAAAGGGAACCTGATATAAGTTTGTCGTTTGAAGAAGGAATCTAACAGGAGTCCAAAAGGTTCTCATACCTGGTGTGACAATAGCATGGGTCATATGAATGATTTTTCTAATAACTCTGTCAAAAAGAAGACGAACGATAAAAAGAAAATGAATGCCGTGTTTAAAGAAGCAATCACTGAAGAGGATGGCAATACCAATCTCCTCCTGAGTTTGACAGAACTGATTCCTCAGAGGATGAAGATAATGTATTCAGTATAAAAGATGCTCCTTCTGTTAGAACGAAAATTATATAAATTTAATGGAAGAGAAATTCCACTTAAAGTAGACAGTGGTTTAGGAGTTTCTACCTCGGGTTGTGAGCAGGTTGAAAGTCTTGCCTTACCTGTGAAGTCTGGTAAAAAAAGCTGTTCAAGCTTGTAATGATGGAAATATCATAGTATTTGGTAAAATGTAGGGAAGTGTTAAATTCAATATTTTATGCACTAGGCGAGATTTTTATGTAGTTGAAGATAATAATCCCAATTCGTGTGGTGGAGATTTAATGTCCAAGATTGACATTGCTTTAGTTGGAGTAGTATATAATGGGTGTAGCATTATTAACAACGTAATAGAAGCTAAAAGGCAATTAGAAAATTATAAAGTTGATTGCCTGTTTCAAGTATGATCGCTAAAGTTCATCTTAAAGTGGTGATGTACCTAAGTTGCAGAAAGCAAGAACTGTGTCATTCTAATATGGAAAACTACTGAATGAAGCTTTAGATAAGTTGGTTGCTGAGGATATTGAACTGTTAAGTTTTAGTGACTGGGCAGCTCCTATTGTTCTAATTTTGAAAGGATGATAAAAATACATGAGCATTTGTGGTGATATCAAGTACTGTACCTAAATCAACATGTATCATGTGGAACTACCCATTGTCAAAGGTAATGGCAAAAGTAAAAATTTTTCTAGACTTGATCTCAAGAATGTGTGCTAGTTGATGATGAGAGCCAGAAGTTGTTTGCAATAAATACCTATAAGGGTTCTTTAAGTATAAAAACTCCCTTTTGGTGTTGCATCATCGCCAGCCAATTTTCAACGTTTTATATCCCAGGTGTTGTGGCATTCTAGATAATATTATGATCAGAGGCGAGACACAAGAAAAATATGACAGGGGACTAGACAGAGTTTTGGGAGAATTTCTAAAGAACAACATAGCTATGAATATAAAGAAGGCAGTTTTGAATGCCAGTGCTATTGAATATATGGGTTACGTTATTTTTGTTGATGAAATCAAATCTTCACCCAATGAGCTTGCTGCTATTTTAGATGCACCTCCTCTAAGATATGTCAGTGATGTGCAGTTTCTCTTAGGGATGGTAACCAATTACAGTAGAATTGCTTATGATTTTTATAGTGTCCTGACTTCCTTATAAGATTTATTAAGAAAAGGTGTTACATTTATGGGTCTCCAAAAGAGGATAATGCTTTCAATAAAGTCAAAGCAGAGTTATCCAAGTCTGACGCGCTTGCTAATTTTGATGGATATTATCCTGTTATTGTGGCAGTGGATGCTTCCCTTGTGGGGGTTGGTTGTGTATTAATTCAAGAGATGAATGATATTACAAAATCAGTATATTTTGTGAACAAAAAGCTTTCTGCTGCAGAGTTAAATTATTCCTTATTGAACAAGGATGTCTCGTCTTGGTGTATGCTGTGACAATGTTCAAATATTTTTTGTTAGATCGTAAATTTGTGATCAGAATTGATCACAAACGCTTTCATTAATTGTTTAAATGAACAAAACAGATTCCGGTAAATGCCAATGCCAGAGTGCAGCGCTGGGCCCTGTTGTTGACCCAATATGAGTAAGTTTTAAGATTTAAAGAAGGAAAAAAAATGTAGTGGTTGATCACGGAGCTGCTTGCAAGTGCCGGATTCAGATTTGGATTCTGGTACCCGTTATGAATATATTCATGTTATTGAGGCTTTGAATTATGATAAATTTATTTGATAATCTCAAATCTAGAATTAAGAATGACACTGTTTTCAGTAAGATTTTTGAATGTGTAAATATGGGTGGATATATGACCCCGTGTTGTCTGATTGGGCAATAGTAATATCTGACTTAAGTATTCATGCTAATGCTACTTTGTATAGGAATCAAGTAGTTATACCTGTTGATATGCTTGGTTCCAAAGTTGAACAACTACCTGTTGGTCATAATGGTATAAGCACAATGAAAACAGAAGCTATAAATTGGGCTTGGTAGCTTAAACTAGATAAAGACAACTCAGAGGTGAGCTTTGTTTTTAGAACTTTTTCCGACTTCATAAATTGGAGTCCTATTATGATCGAAATGAATAAGTCGTGGGGCAGACTTCATAAAGATTTTGTAGGTCGAATTGGTAATTGTTATTTTCACTGACGCTCTAAGGTTATGGATGTCCATGTAACCAAATTAACCACATCAGCAGTAACCAATTCTAAGTTAAGGAAAAGTTTTTGTAATTTTAGTTTGTCTGTGATAATTGTAACTGACAATGCTTCGTATTTTGTTTCTTAGGAGATGGAATTTCTCTTGAGAAAGAATGATATTAAATTTATAACACCTGCACCATATAACCCTTTTTCTAATGGCTTGGCCGAATGGGCAATCAAAACACTCAAGGATGGTCTAAGTAAATTTACTGAGGGAGATATTAATACCAGAGTATGTAGATTTTTGTATAACTATAGGCGATCTGTATATTCTGCCACAGGTGAAGCTCAAGCTGAACTGATGCTTAATCATAATTTCAGAGGGTTAAGAGAGAAAATAAAAACTCAAGGAAAAAGAAAAACTACTGCAAATAGAATGTAAATTTGAAAAATTGAGTAACAATTATATGACACAGTCTCTGTTAAAAATTATGGTCAAGGAAAACCCTGGTTAGAAGGTAAAATACAAGAAGTATTAGGTGATCATAACTATAAGTACAACTTAGACATTTTGGTAATATTGTTTGAATAAGCTATTTTGATCAAATAATGCCAAGATACACTCCTTCCTGTTCAGTGGAATGTATTTTGTCTAGTAATAACAAAAGTGGTGATGGTAATTATTTTCCAGTTTTGCTTTCTAATCCTCCGTGGGCTACTTCAGAATGAAGAAAATAGTGCTGAAGAATCTGAAGTTAATGTGGACAGTCTTGATTCTGATCATTCCACTCCTGTTCCATAACATCACCAGAACCATTTCCTCTTCATAGGTATGGTCGCATTTTAAAGCCTCCTGATCGTTAAAATTGGCAATCAATATATGATGTTTATATTCTTAAATTGTAGAATGACAAATCTAATTTTTTTCTACATAGGAAAAAGGGGGCCTAGGAATCTAAATTCATAATTATAAACTTTTTATTTGTAATATCATGATTAGTTATTACTATTATTTATTTTTGAGAGTCTGGAAAGTATTTTTACATATTTTTGGTTTTCTAATATGTTACGTAGACTTAGGTACTTATACTTTTTGCATTGTTTATTATTGTTTTGGCTTTGCACTTCTTGTTGTTTTGATTCGGACCTGAGATAAACTTTGTAAATTTTACGCAAGGTATTATTGAATCTCTTAATAACAGTAACACATTACTGTAATTACCTAACTGTAATTACCTAATTGTGATTGCGGGAAACAGCCCCATGCTCGTAACTCGCTGTCTCATAGTTGGCTTCATTTGTGTACTTAGTGATTCTTATCATACTTGTCCTTAAAACTATGGATTGAGTTTGCAATAACTACTTCCTCGCTTAGCCAATTTCAATCATCAACTACTCTTACACTAAAAACGTATTTTCTTACATACTTGCATTCCTTACGATGCCTCAAACTATGACCTCTAGTTCTAGTGCCAACCATATTTATATAACGATCTCCATCCACTCTGTCAAAATCATGAAGGAGTTGAAAAACCGTCAAAATATACCCCTCATTCTTCTAGCTTTGAGTCATGATAATTCTAATTCCCCCAGCCTCTCCTCATAACTTAGATTGTGTATTTCTGGCACCAGTTTTGTGTCATGTGTTTGAGCTTTTTCCAGCTTAACTACGTGCTTATTCAAGTATGTATTCCAAAAGGGTACTGCTTCGAGCATTGGCCTCATATAGACTACAGTAATCACCGTGGCTCAAGGGGTAGCGTCCGCGAATCTGATGCGTCAGGTCGAGGGTTCGCGCCCCGTCACGGTCTGAGGTTAGCAAGGGCATGCACTCAGGGTAAGGATTACATCTGCCAAAACAAGTCCTTGGCAAGAAGGCAACCGTCCTAGCCCTTGGTAGAAAAGGGAGTCCGTGACGTAAAACCGGAACTGCCTCATATAGATTACATAAATATTTCTGAACATTTCCTTGTCCATGTGCCTGAAGGCTACCCTTACATTTGCTAAAAAGGCATGTGATGCCCTTACTAGGCTGTGCCATTTATATGCATTTCCGGAGACAAATCTGCCAGTATGTTTACTCCTAGATCTCTCAATTTCTGTCTCTTGAAGCTCTGCTCTTGCCATTGAGTAGTCAAGCTTTGGCCTTCTCTCACTTGTACTCATTCTCATTACCTTACATTTAGAATACTGAAATTCATTAGCCTCTTTTCTGATGACTAATGCAGACAATTTACGTTTTCCTGAAGTTCTCTACCATTGTTCTCGTATCTTACTTTCCTCACAATCTTTGCATAATCTGCAAACATATTCATGAATGAATTTACAGACTCTGGTAGATCATTTACATATACAAGGGACAATAGTGGCCCTAAAACTGAACCCTGTGGAAATCCACTACCAACCCTTCTCCATTCAGACAATGAATGTCTTACTCTACCCCTTTGTTCCCTTCCTCCTAAGTAAGTTTCTATCTATTCCAAGACATTTCCAGCTTTTTATAAATCTCCAGTGTGGGACAGTATCAAATGTCTTCTGGAAGTCTAGGTATATACAATCATTGCAGCCCTCTCTTTCCTGTAAGATTCAACTTACCTCATCATAAAATTCTAATAAGTCTGTTACTGTTGGTCTACCTTCTCTGAAGCCATGTTGTTTCACTGACAAAACTTGAGGGATTCAAAGTGAAGAGAGATGCTTTCTTAGTAGTTTCTCCATAACTTTGCAAACTATGCTGGTCAAGGAAACAGGTCTATCGATTAGAGCTGTAATTCCCCAATTATAATTACTCAATTGTGCTCACGGGAAAAAGCATTAAGCTCGTAAATTCCCGTCTCTTGATCGGTTCCATTTTGTACTTGGTGATGCTTATCATACTTGTCCTTAAAACTATGGATTGAGTTAGCATTAAGTACCTCCTCGCTTAGCCAATTCCAATTATCAACTACTCTTACATCCAGCAAAGATGTTTTCTTACGAAGCTTCAAACTATGACCTCTAGTTCTAGTGCCAGCCATATCAAAATATCGATTCCTATCCACTCTGTCATTACCATGAAGCAATCTAAAAACTGTCACCATATCCCTTTCTATCTTTTAGCTTCGAGTGAATGGTATGTCTAATTCCCTAAGCCTCTCATCATAACTGAGATTGCGTATTTCTGGCACCAGTTTCATGGCATGTCTTTGAACTATTTCCAGTTTAACTATGTTCTATTTCAAGTGCGGATTCCAGAAAAAGGGATGCATATTCTAGCTATGGCCTCACATAGGTTACATAAATATTTCTGAACATTTCCTTGTCCATGTGCCTGAAGGCTACCCTTACATTTGATAAGAAAGCATATGCTGCCCTTACTAGGCTGTGCCATTTATATTCATTTCCGGAGACAAATCGGCCAGTATGCTTACTCCTAGATCTCATTCATTCTCTGACTCTTAAAGCTTTGCTCTTGCTATTGAGTAGACATACTTGGACCTTCTTGCACTTATACCCATTCCCATTACCATACATTTAGAAGTATTGATTTTCATTAGCCACTTCTCTGACCACTCATGCAGACTATTTAGATCTTCCTGAAGTTCTCTACAAGTGTTCGCATTTCTTACTTTTTTCACATTCTTTGCATCACCTACAAACATATTCATGGGTGAATTTACAAACTCTGGTAGGTCATTTACATATACTAGAAACAAAAGTGGCCTAAAGTTAAACCCTGTGGAACTCCACAACTAACTCTTCTCCATTCAGACACTGAATGTGTGTATATATGTATATATATATATATATATATATATATATATATATATATATATATATATATATATATATATATATATATATATATATATATATATATAAAGATATGTATATATATATATATATATATATATATATATATATATATATATATATAAAGATATATATATATATATATATATATATATATATATATATATATATATATATATATATATATATATATATATATATATATATATATGAATGTATATATATATATATATATATATATATATATATATATATATATATATATATATATATATATATATTATATATATATATATTTATGTATATATATATATATATATATATATATATATATATATATATATATATATATATATATATATATATATATATATATATATATATATATATATATATATATATATATATATATATGTATGTATGTATATATATATATATATATATATATATATATATATATATATATATATATATATATATATATATATATATATTTATATATATATATATATATATATATATATATATATATATATATATATATATATATATATATATATATATATATATGTATATATATATATATATATATATATATATATATATATATATATATATATATATATATATATATATATATATATATATATATATATATATATACATACATATATATATATATATATATATATATATATATATATATATATATATATATATATATATATATATATATATATATATATATATATATATAATTACTGTGCCAAGGTGCTACCAACTATACCACAGAAGGTCTTTTTCCCTCTTAAGACCTTCTGTGATGTAGTTAGTAGTGCATTGGCACAGTAGTTTTGTGTCCTAGGTTCAAGTCCCGGCCGGAATAAAAATTATATATGTATATATATATATATATATATATATATATATATATATATATATATATATATTTATATATATATATATATATATATATATATATATATATATATATATATATATATATATATATATATATATATATATATATATATATATAAATTCATACATACATACATACCATCACTCGAAGCTAGAAGAGTGATTGGGGATATGGTGACAGTCTTTAACTTCCTTCTTGATTATGACAGAGTGAATGGGAATCGATATTTTGATATGGTTGGTACTAGAATTAATGGTCATAGTTTGAAGCTTCGTAAGAAAACATCTTTGCAGGATGTAAGGAAGTACTCTTTTAGTGTAAGAGTAGTTGATAATTGGAATTGGCTAAGCAAGGAGGTAATCAATGCTAACCCAATCCATAGTTTTAAGGACAAGTATGATAAGTATCACTAAGTACAAAATGGAACCGATTGGGAGACGGGAAGTTACGAGATTGTGGCTCTTTTCCGTAAGCACAATTTGGTAATTACAATTTGGTAATTACATACATACGTACATGCACACACTGGGCATTAGAACACACACATTCAGTATCTCTCGATTTTTTCCTTGTGTTTTTGAGTGACTAGGACTAAGGTATAAAACTTAAACAAAATTTCCCTGAATAAGAGATTCTGCAGAGTATTGTGAGTAAAAAGATTATATTTGTAGTTAACGTGACTGTCTTAAATGTTAAAGGAAAACATTAGAATACTTTTGAGAGGAGAAAAAGAAGAAGCTGTCATGTCTTGCCTTGAAGCAAGTTTAGAAGAGTTGCCAATCACATCACATTACCTTATTATTTGTGTATATTGGGGAGAGCTCTTACAGCCGTTTACATTGTTTTGTGGTTCCATATATTGTTAAAAGCAATATCCTTCACATTTAGA
>JAXCGZ010013955.1:27500-30000 GCA_037179515.1 Halocaridina rubra | reverse complement strand
TATATATATATATATATATATATATATATATATATATATATATATATATATATATATACATATATATATACTGTATATATATGATTTTTACATTTGTTGAGGGGTAGCCTATTCAGAAAATATAGGCAGTCATATTCTATATATGTTATTTGTTCGTAGTACATATATTGAATTTTGCTGTTTTTTTTCTTCTAATAATATATATAGCCTGCTACTGCATTATACATATATGTCACGTTCTTCGTGAATATACAATACGAGAATATACTGTTTATGTGCTTTGTTTTGATATTCTAGTGCCTTGAAAATAATAAATTATTAAACCTAATTTTTGAAATCTGTGACCATATGATTTTATGGCATATTGCCATGTACTTTATCTGGAACTTTTCAGATAAAGTGAGCCTATGGCTTTACCCCTTCTTTCGGTTCTCCGATTTCCAGTTTTCTTACTGACCGTTCTATATCTGTAGTTGTTGATGGCGCGACATCTATCCCTTTCTCAGTTTCCAGTGGTGTTCCACAGGGCTCTGTTCTTTCACCTACTCTCTTCCTTCTCTTCATCAATGATCTTCTACAATCCCCATCTTCCTCTCTTCTTCATGCCTTTGCCGATGATTCTATCCTTCACTTTTCCTCTGCCTTTTCTTCACAACCTTCATCTGTTACTCGTAATCAATCTCGTATCACTTTTTCTTCTACTCTTAATTCCGAATTGCAGAGAGTATCTGAATGGGGCACTCAAAATTTAGTTAAATTCAACGCCTCCAAGACACAGTTTCTGGCTATCTCTTTATCTTCTTCTCCTCCTGATAACCCTATTATCTTCGAAACTAATGAAATTTACCCTCTTAACTCTATCAATATATTAGGAATCCATATAGCCTCTAACTTGTCTTGGAGGAATCACATAATCCAAATTTCTAAATCTTCATCCAAAGAATTCGGGGTTTTGTTTCGTTTTCGTTATTACTTTTCCTCATTGCAGTTACTTAAAATTTACAAAGGTCTTATCCGCCCCTGCTTAGAATACTGCTCACACATCTGGGGTGCTTCTTCCTTTACTTATCTTCTTGATAGGGTTGAATTTAAGGCAGTCAGACTCATTAATGATCCTTCTCTTACATCTAACCTGGATTCTCTCTCTCTTCGCCTTAAGGTATCTTCCCTTTCGCTTTTCTATCGCTACTACTTCCATCGCTGCTCTGATGAGTTGGCAAGTTGCATCCCTCCTCCACTGCCGAGGCCGCGTAACACTCGCCAAGCGGCCTCATCTCACAGATACTGTGTGGAGATTTGTAGCTTGCGGATTGGTCGGCGCAGCGACTGCTTCTTCCCATCTACCTCCAGACTCTGGAACTCTCTCCCTCCTTCTGTCTTTCCTAATTCTTATGACCTTTCATCCTTCAAAAACCAGATCTATCGTCATCTCAGAGCCTAGTCCTCCATATCTCTGGGTCCTCTTTACTTTGACTGTTTTTTTTCTGTCTGTCGTTTTCCTTTGTGTGACATTACCTCATCTCTGCCTTGCCCTTAACATTTTTCTTTTCCTTCGTCGTGGTATTTTCTCGTGCCCGGGCCTTTGTTGATGAGGGCAGTTTCTGCCTGTCCCGGTGTCACTTTCTTAAAAAAAAAACTACCATTGCCTGGACTTTGCACACTTTATATATATATATATATATATATATATATAATATATATATATATATATATATATATATATATATATATATATATATATATATATATATTATCAAATAAGCACATTACATATGTGAAAACATGAATCATATTTTACCCCGACCGGGACTCGAACCTAGGACTTATGATTACTAAGTCAAGGTGCTACCACTACACCACACAAGGTTAAAAGGAATCCAACCTTATAGCTTATATCTGCTATACTTAGGTGTAGTGGTAGCACCTTGACTTAGTAATCATAAGTCCTAGGTTCGAGTCGAGGTCGGGGTAAAATATGATTCATATATATATATATATATATATATATATATATATATATATATATATATATATATATATATATATATATATATATATATATATATATGAATCATTTTTTACCCCGACCGGGACTCGAACCTAGGACTTATAGTTACTAAGTCAAGGCGCTACCAACTACACACCACAGAAGGTTAAAAGGAATCCAACCTTATAGCTTTTATCTGCTATACTTAGGAATGAACGCATTCTATCTGAATGCCACTATATTCATATTACAGATTCCCCAACCTCACTTGTGGCTTCATTTTCACATTTAATTCAATTCCCAATCTCATTCGGGCTATACAATAACCAATTAAGCACATTACATATGTGAAAACATGAATCATTTTTTACCCTGACCGGGACTCGAACCTAGGACTTATAATTACTAAGTCAAGGCGCTACCAACTACACACCACAGAAGGTTAAAAGGAATCCAACCTTATATCTTATATCTGCTATACTTAGGAATGAACGCATTCTATGTGAATGCCAC
>JAXCGZ010013955.1:5000-20000 GCA_037179515.1 Halocaridina rubra | reverse complement strand
TGGCGCTGGCGCCAAATATGTGTAACCTCATTTATGACAAATGTCAAAAAAGTTTAGAGGTATCACCACCTAATACCAAAAGAATAAGACGAGATTTGGTAGCAGCCTGATACGGGGCCCTGGAACTAGCGGTCACAATGTGAAGCTTCCTATACAATATTTTATGCAGGATATGAAAAAGTACCTTCTTTATTTCAAGGATTGTTCAAAACCGACATTCAACAATGACGAAACTCCGATATGCTAAAAATTCATGGCGAAGCTAAGCTATTAAATCTATCAACGATTAAAAAAAATCGGTGGTGAGTCACGAGCACAATGCTTATTCCCCTAAGCTCTTATATTGCAGTCACAGTTACACTATGTGCGATTGAAGGTTTTTCAAAATTCTCTACACCCATATCCATCTCTTTTCCAGACTTTCGCAATACATACTCAAAATGCACTTGCAGCCTCCAACAGATCATTTACATATATAAAGAATAGAAATGTCAGCAATACTTGTCCTTGTGGAACCTCATTGTTAACTTTCATTATGTCTAACACCCTTTCTTCTTTACCACATAATTTTTTTATACTTATTTTTATCATGACGTGCGGCTTCCTGTTAGGCTCTCATGCGGGATTGTGTATGATGCTATTTAAGAATCTAACAATATGTAAGGTGAGGGTTACGTTATCAAATAATTTAAGGACTTTTATCAATGCAGATTGGTTTTTCCTTAAGACATATTTGACTTCTAAGATGTTACTCAATTCGAATTGTTGTGAATACCGCCTGAAAATCTAAGAACACATAAGATGAGGTTTTCTTCGTCAAATACTTCCAGGAAGTTTATTAATGTCAGTATGTCTTTCCTCTTTTCTAGATAAAAAGTTAATGCACCTTCCAAGAAGATTCTACTCTAGTCAGTGAAGGCGGTTTAGCTATATTTCTTTCACCTGGTTTAAGATAAGAACTATATGCGCTTGTTTCCATCACTGAAAATTTCCGAAGATTCTAGAAACATCAAGAAAAAAAAAGTGAAGTGTTACTGATAAATAATGCAGCTCATTTCTTAAGTGCATAATGGGCTACATTAGGTCCCACCACAGTGAGCATCTAGCAGCTAGCTCTATGGAATACTTTACGTACTTTTGTTAAAAAGATAATATTCTGCAAATTAGCTCAAGTTGCCTCGCTTCCTCTAGTGAGGGGAATGGTGAACTCTCTACATTAAACCGCTAATATAGTTTTTAAACAAATTTCTTTATCTGCTCTTTCCAACTGTATAACCTGTTCTCTCTCCTTTGATCTTTCCCTTACAGTTAGTGTCTAATTTTTTTCCTATGCCAATGCCACAGCATTTGTCTCTCCTTTCGTTGCTAAGTCTTCATCCATTACTGAATCGTTGTCTTTGACGTCAATAAGCCTTCTTCTGACAATTGGCACACGACAGCCAAGTATCCTCCCATATTCCTAACAATATTTACTACATCTTTTGTGCAGCCTTATTGCTAAAGCTGATCCCCGAGTCAATATTCACTAAGTGATCAGTCGTCATCTAGAAAGATGTGGACATGCATCCATGGTCATATCTGTATTTTGTCTCCACTGCCATACATTGTTCTGAGATGAATATTAATTTTTATCAAGCATCCGGTGGGTCGGCGTCATTTTGGAGCAGGCATTTTGGTGAGGCCTATTTGGAGCCGTAGATGGCGCCTTTACTAAATAAAAATAGGCAAATTAATACTAACTTAACCTACGCTAAACTATCCTAGCAAAAATATCCTTGTGCCAAAAGAGCAACGCCCAATTAATTTAGCGATAAAAGTAGCGGCGCCAAAAGGGCAGCACAAATTAACTCATTCCGGCATCTGTTTAGCAAACTGCGTACCATTTACGTCACAACCATTTTCATTTTATTCATAACTGTCTCCCCGTAGTTGAGTATACTCACTGTTTCAATTACCAACTCCTTTATTTCCCTACCGCTGTAATTATACTTATTCGGCACCAGCCTGAGTCTACTGAAAACTGCCCAGTATATGCATAGTGTGAGTTGATATTCCATTCCTCTCACCTATGTATGTATGTATGTATGTATGTATGTATGTGGATACCTAATTGCAATTACCTAATTGTGTTTACGGGAAAGAGCCCAAATCTCGTAACTTCCCGTCTCCTGGTCGGTTCCAATTTGTACTTAGTGATACTCATCATACTTGTCCTTAAAAATATGGATTGAGTTAGCATTAACTACCTCCTCGCTTAGCCAGTTCCAATTATCAACTACTCTTACACTAAAAAGAGTACTTCCTTACATCCAACAAAGAAGATTTCTTACGAAGCTTCAAACTATGATCTCTAGCTTTGGTGTCAGCCATATCAAAATATCGATCCCTATCCACTCTGTCATAATCATGAAGGAATTTAAAAACTGTCATCAAATCCCCCTCAATCTTCTAGCTTCGAGTGATGGTAAGTCTAATTCCCTCATCTTCTCGTCATAACTGAGATTGTGTATTTCTGGCACTAGTTTCGTGGCATGTCTTTGAACTTTTTCCAGTTTAACTATATGCTTTATCAAGTGCGGAATCCAAAAGGAGGCTGCATATTCAAGTTTTGGCCTCACATAGGTTACATAAATATTCTGAACATTTCCTTGTCCTTGTACCTGAAGGCTACCCTTATATTTGCTAAGAAAGCAAATATAAGGAAAGCACGTTTACTCCTGAATCTCTTTCATTTTCTGCCTCTTGAAATTCTAATTTTGCCACCGAGTAGCCAAGTTTGGGCCTTCTTGCACTTGTACCCATTCTCATTACCTTATACTTTGAAGTACTGAATTTCATTAGCAACTTTTCTGACCACTCATTCAGAGTATTTAGTTCTTCCTGAAGTTCTCAACCATTGTTTTCGTTTCTTACTTTTTTCATAATCTTTGCATCATCTGCAAACATATTCATGAATGAATTTACAGACTATGGTAGGTAATTTACATATACAAGGAACAAAAGTGGCACTAAAACTGAATACTGTGGAACTCCACTACCAACTCTTCTCCAATCAGAATATGATTGTCTTACTCTAACCCTCTGTTCACTTTCTTCTAAGTATGTTTTTATCCATTCCAAGACATTTCCACCAATCCTTGCAAATGCTTGCAGCTTCTTAATAATTCTCCTGTGTGGGACAGTGTCAAATGCTTTCTGCAAGTCTAGGTATATGCAATCTTCGCAGCCCTCTCTTTCCAGTAAAATTCGGCTTTCCTCATCATAAAATTCTAATAAGTTTGTTACTGTTGATCTACCTTCTCTGAAGCCATGTTGTCTCACTGACAAAATGTTGAAGGATTCCAAGTGAAGAGAGATATGTTTCCTTAGTAGTTTCTCCATAACTTTGCAAACTATGCTGGTCAAGGAAACAGGTCTATAGTTTAGAGCCATATCCCTCCTTCCCGTTTTGTAGATAGGTATCACGTTCGCTTGTTTCCAGCATCTTGGAATGTCCCCTGACTCTAGCGAATTTTTAAATATGATACTTAGTGCTGCTGATATTGAATTAGAGCATTTCCTAAGTGCATAAGGGGATACATCATCAGGACCTGTAGCTTTATGGACATCTAACTCCATCAGTGCTTTGCATACCTCTGTGGCTGAAAAGATAATGCTGTTTAATACCGGCTCATAATCTTCTAACTCTGCATTCTGAGGGGTGGAGTAATTCTACTGTAATTACTGACTGAAACGCCTTGTTCAATTCTTCGCAGATCTCTTCATCCATCTCAGTGATGCTTCCATCCGCTCTCTTAAGCTTTAAAACCTGTTCTTTTACCTTCACTTTTCCTCTGATAAAGCTGTGGAAAAGTTTGGGATTTTTTTTATCCTTCCTGGTGATATCCCTTTCATATTCTCTCTCTGGCTCTCTTCTTTTACTTAGGTAATCATTTCTTGCTCTTTTATAAGTCTGCCAAGCATTTATGTTTTTTCTCCTCCTATAACTTTTCCAGCATTTGTCTCTCCACTCCTTAGCTCTCTTACTCTCATTATTGAACTACTCCTCTCTTGCATGAATTACTCCTAATTTGGTGACATGTATGCAGCAATCTACTATCTTTCCATATTCCACACAAAAGATGTCATACATATCTTGTACAGATATGTTGTTAAATAAGGTCCTCTAGTTAATTACTGCAAAAAGCTTATTCATTTTGATGTATCTCCTTTTGGATAGTTCCTCCTCATGTCCTCAGTGCCTCTACTCTCAGGGAGAACATTTTCGAAGATATACTCCATCAACAACACACAGTGGGCACTCTTTCCAATTGGGGCTTCATACTCAATTTTTTCAATATCCAACATATTATCTGTGAATTCTAGATCAAGCAGCGATGGTTCATCCCCACCCCTGGCTCTCATTGGTTCCAGTACATGTTAGTGTAGGAAGTTCCCTTGTACACGATCTAGGAATCTTGCTGAAATGAGCCCTCACCACTGTGTGGGTCAAGATTTATCCAATCTATCTCTCTATGATTAAAATCTCCCATAATCAAAAGCCTACATTTTCTTTCCTGTGCAATTTTAACAACTGAGTTTATGACTTTAATAGTACCTGTATAGCTTTCCTCATAAATTTCTAGCCTATGGTTTATATACAACAGTTATTAAAATGCTCTCTGACCCAGTATTTATGCGAGCAACAATTAATTCTTTGAACTCACTTTCAATAGCAAAGTTTATTTCTTTAACCTGAAACCTTCCACTTATGAGCAGTGCTATCCCTCCGCCAATCCTCTCAGATCTTTCAACCCTTAATATTCTGAAGCCCTTAGGAAAAACTGTGGCACTGTTTATGGCCTCACTTAACTTAGTCTCTGTAACTGCTACTATATCTGCCTTACTGTTTGAATCCTATCTTTTAATTCAACTGCCTTACCAGCTATTCCATCAGCATTTGTGTATAACATTTTTAATGAGGCCCCATCCCTGATCTTCTATCCCCTCTTTGTCTGGAAGAGCTCTGAAATGAAAATTTGTCTTCCTTTCTCCATATCTTCCCTCATTTAACCATCTAGCCTCTTGCGACAAGTTTTTGATCCTTTCCACTTCTTCCTGTGTTCTGTATGGTCTAATGACTGTTTTGAATTCTTGAAGGTCTTTTAAGCTATTTTTCCTCATCAATATTTTACTGCATGTATCCTCTCTCTCAAAGGTTACTTTTGTTGGTCTTTGCTTTCCCTACCTAGAATATTTACTTAGTTGGTGTATGTATGCATATATATATGTATGTATGTATGTATGCATGTATGTATGTATGTATGTATGTGATTACCTAATTGTGATTACCTAATTGTGATTACCTAACTGTGTTTACGGGAAAGAGCCCAAAGCTCGTATCTTCCCGTCTCCTGATCGGTTCCATTTTTAGACTTAGTGATACTTATCGTACCTGTCCTTAAAACTATGGATTGAGATAGCATTAACTACCTCCTCGCTTAGCGAATTCCAATTATCAACTACTCTTACACTGAAAAAGTATTTCCTTACATCCTGCAAACAAGTTTTCTTACGAAGCTTCAAACTATGACCTCTAGTTCTAGAGCCAGCCATATCGAAATATCGATCCCTATCCACTCTATCATAACCATGAAGGAATTTAAAGACTGTCACCATATCCCCCCTTACTCTTCTAGCTTCGAGTGATGGCAAGTCTAATTCCCTCAGCCTCTCATCATAACCGAGATTGCGTATTTCTGGCACCAGTTTCGTGGCATGTCTTTGAACTTTTTCAAGCTTAGCTATGTGCTTTTTCAAGTGCGGATTCCAAAAGGGGGCTGCATATTCGAGTTTTGGCCTCACATAGGTTACATAAATATTTCTGAACATTTCCTTGTCCATGTGCCTGAAGGCTACCCTTACATTTGATAAGAATGCATATGCTGCCCTTACTACGCCATTTATATGTATTTCTGGAGACAAATCTGCCAGTATGTTTACTCCTAGATCTCTCTCATTTTCTGTCTCTTGAAGTTGTACTCCAGCCACCGAGTAGTCAAGCTTGGGCCTTCTTGCACTTGTACCCATTCTCATTACCTTACATTTTGAGGTATTGAATTTCATTAGCCACTTTTCTGACCACTCATGCAGATTATTTAGATCCTCCTGAAGTTCTCTACCATTGTTCTCGTTTTTTACTTTCTTCACAATCTTTGCATCATCTGCAAACATATTCATGAATGAATTTACAGACTCTGGTAGGTCATTTACATATACAAGGAACAAAAGTGGCCCTAAAACTGAACCCTGTGGAACTCCACTACTAACTCTTCTCCATTCAGACACTGAGTGTCTTACTCTAACCCTCTGTTCCCTTCCTTTTAAGTAAGTTTTTATCCATTCCAAGACATTTCCACCTATTCTAGCCATTGATTGCAGCTTCCTAATAAGTCTCCCATGTGGAACAGTGTCAAACGCTTTCTGGAAGTCTAGGAATATGCAATCTGCCCAGCCCTCTCTTTCCTGTAAGATTTGGCTTACCTCATCATAAAATTCTAATAAGTTTGTTACTGTTGATCTTCCTTCTCTGAAGCCATGTTGCCTCACTGACAAAAAGTTGAAGGATTCCAAGTGAAGAGAGATATGTTTCCTTAGTAGTTTCTCCATAAGTTTGCAAACTATGCTGGTCAAGGAAACTGGTCTATAGTTCAGAGCCGTATCCCTCCTTCCCTTTTTGAAGATAGGTATCACATTTGCTTGTTTCCAGCATCTTGGAATCTCCCCCGACTCCAGTGACTCCTTAAATATGATACTTAGTGCCACTGATATTGTGTTTGCGCATTTTTTAAGCACATGAGGGGATATGTCATCAGGACCTGTAGCTTTATGAACATCTAAATCCATCAGCGCTTTGCATACCTCTGTGGCTGTAAGGTTGATGTTCTCTAATACCGGCCCTTGAGCTTCTATCACTGCAATCTGAGGGGGTGGGGTATTTTCTACTGTAAATACTGACTGAAACTCCTTGTTCAATTCTTTGCAGATCTCTTCATCCGTCTCAGTGATGCTTCCATCCGCTCTCTTTAGCCTTAAAACCTGTTCTTTTACCTTCAGTTTTCCTCTGATAAAGCTGTGGAAAGGCTTGGGATTTTCTTTAGCCTTCCTGGTGATGTCCCTCTCATAATCTCTCTCTGCCTCTCTCCTTTTACTTAGGTAGTCATTTCTTGCTCTTTTGTAGGTTTGCCAGGCATTTATGTTTTTTCTCCTCCTATACCTTTTCCAGCATTTGTCTCTCCACTCCTTAGCTCTTTTACACCCATTATCGAACCATTTCTCTCTGGCATGAATTACACCTACTTTGGTGACAGGTATGCAGCAATCTACTATCTTCCCATATTTCTCACAAAAGATGTCATACATTTCTTGTACAGATTTGTTGTAAAATAAGGTTCTCCAGTCAATAACTGCAAAAAGCTCATTCATTTTGATGTAATCTCCTTTCGGATAGTTCCTCCTCATGTCCTCAGTGCCTCTACTCTCAGGAAGAATGTCTTCAATGATATACTCCATCAACAACACACAGTGGTCACTCTTTCCAATTGGTGGTTCATACTCAATATTTTCAATATCCAACACATTATCTGTGAACACTAGATCAAGTAGTGATGGCTCATCCCCACCCCTGGCTCTTGTTGGTTCCATTACATGTTGGTGTAGGAAATTCCCTTGTACGCAATCTAGGAATCTTGCCCCAAATGAGTCCTCACCACTGTGTGGGTCAAGATTTATCCAATCTATCTCTTTATGATTAAAGTCTCCCATAATCAAAATCCTACATTTTTTCTCCCGTGCCATGTTAACAACTGAGTTTATGACTTCAATAGTACCTATATGACTTTCCTCATAAATTTCAAGCCTATTTTGGTTCCTTGGTGGGTTGTATACAACAGTTATTATAATGCTCTCTGACCCAGTATTTATGCGAGCAACAAGAAATTCCCTGAACTCACTTTCTATAGCCAAGTTTATTTCTTCAACTTGAATCCTCTCACTTATGAGCAGTGCTATCCCTCCACCAGTCCTCTCAGATCTTTCGACCCTTAGTATTCTGAAGCCCTTAGGAAAAACTGTGACACTGTTTATGTCCTCACTCAACTTAGTCTCTGTAATTGCTACTATATCTGCCTTACTGTTGTGAATCCTATCTTTTAATTCTACTGCCTTACCAGCTAATCCATCAGCATTTGTGTATAACAATCTTAATGAGGCCCCATCCCCTGATCTTCTGTCATTATCTTCTTTATCTCCCCTTTGTCTGGAAGTATTCTGTAACGAAAATTTTTCTTCTCTTCTTCATTTCTTTCATCATTTAACCTTCTTGCCTCTTGCAACAAGTTTTTGATCTTTCCCATCTCTTCCTGTGTTCTGTATCGTCTAATGAACACTTCTTTGCATTCTTGAAGGTCTTTTAGACTTTTTTTTCTCAACAATATTTCCCTACATGTTTCCCCTCTCTCAAAGGTTACTTTTGTTGGTCTCGGCTTTCCTTCCCTCGAATATTTACCTAGTTGGTGTATGTTTACAATATCCTCAGGACCACATACTACTCCAAGCTTTCTTATCAGGTCTACAACCCTAGCTTTATTTTCTTCAAGTCTCCCCTGCCATGTTGGCTCCTGGGATTCACTTATGCCTGAGATTACCACTGTCTTCTCCTTATCAAGTGCCTGTCTGATGAGTGGGTTTGCCCTTTCCATCACAACGTCTTTCATTTTTTCGATTACTGTCTCTTTATAGTCAACTGTTTGTATGTTTTCCAGTGCCACCACCTTTACAGCCTCTTTTACTGCCACATTCCCCTTTAGTGCATCAGCAAAGGACGTTTTCATGGCATCATTTTCCATATTCAGCTCCTGGAACTCTTTTCTGAACTGTTCAATGTTTTCCTTAATCTGAACATTCCAAGCAGCAATCTCGTCTCTCTCAGAAGAGAGCAGTGAACTAACATCTAATTCCTTTAGGTTGTCATTCAGCTGTTTGTTTTTATCTTCTTGTTTAGAAATTCTAGATTCTAGTTGACTCTTTTCCCCTTCCAGCTTCTTTATTCTTTTTTCTAGTTCCTTTCTCTCCTGCCCTTGTGCTTTATTTGCTTCCTCCAAAGATCTTATTTGTTCTCTGAGTGTTTCATTCTCTTTCATTTCTCCATCCATATTCCGAATTTTATCATCAAGGCTTATAACCATTTCCTCTAACTTCTTGATTCTCTGTTTAAGTCCCCTGATGACTACCCCTTCTCCCGACCCATGGGTGGGAGAGGTTTGGGACAGAGATGGCTTCATTTTTATGTTCTCCCTCTCACAGAATATAGAAAGAAGACGAGAAAGAGGAAAAAAAAAGAAAACAGAAAAACTTCTAATTTAGCTTCACACAGAATTTTTATATCTCCATATAAGTGCTATTTAGTGACTCAGTTTGTCTCCTTTCTGGTAACACACATCTTAACTTAAAAACTTGACCATGGTAATTTAAGTATAAAAAGAAAAAGAAAAACAAAAGTCAAACCTGAAGGAAAATTCGAATTTGTGTTTGAGGTGGCACCCACCTGTTTCTGTTATATATTCTTCCTAACTGATAAACTGACTTGCTAACCAAGATATGTTATCACGGGATTAGACTTTACATTTAACTCAATATATATACAAAATAACAAAATAGTAAAAGAGAAAGCTAAAAGAAAAGCAAAAAAAATGAAGAAAATAAGACTGCTGTACTACTTGGCAACTTAACTCAGTACTGTTGACAGGTGGGTATTTGGTAATTTTTTTTTCTTTTATTATTCAATTTTTTCGTGTATCAAACTAACTAACTAGTTAATATAAATGGGAAGGATACTGATTTTAACAATATATAGAACCACAGGATCAGGTAAACGGCTTAAGAGCTTTCCCCAGTTTACACAAAAAATTAGGTAATGTGTTGTGATGGCTCCACCTCTGGCAACTCTTCTAGATTTCCCTCAAGGCAGAACTGGACGGCAGCTTCTCTCTCTTCCTCACGAAAAAGTTCTCAATTTTTTTCCTTTAATATGAACAGTCTCGTCTTACAACAAATATAAGTTTTTGTACTCACAATACTCTGCAGGATTTCAGATTTATGGAAATTATGGTAAAGTTTTCCACTAAGCACTTAGTCACTCGAAACAGTTAAAAATTTAAGAGGAGCAATTCCGTGTGTCACTGAACGCGCGGTATGTGTGTGTGTGTGTGTATGTATGTACGTATGCTTGTATGTTTTTAATCTATGCCAATGTAAATATTTTGGTGGAAACCTACCTAACCTAGTAGGTGCAATAGCACAATAATGCCAAAGTGCCAAGCAATGATATCTAAACTCTTAAATTATATCAATGTTTTATAGGAGGACATAAGTGCAAAAAAATAGCTGCGGATGTATCACATACATTAGAACATAAGTGTATATGTTTATATTGTAAAATCAATATTCACATATTAGAGAAACAGTGATATGCATCATGCTGCATTTTACAGTTTCCAGTCTACACTTATCAAAACAGTACCGGTAAGTTTGCTACAAAATCATATTCTCATGTACCTTCTGTGAAAAGAAAAAAAAATAGTGCTTTCGGGCTCTACATTGAACCTGAACATTTGAAAAAACCATAACTCTAATGAGTTTTCTGTTATATAACTTCATGATTCCTTCCACTTCAATCACAAGAGTAAGTAAGATAGGTCGCAGACAAAAGTCCATACCAGCTTTTCGTGCTATGAGTCAGTGAATATAATTGCATAGGACTTTTTTCACGTCAATATTGTTTATATAAGAGTTGATAAGGATATCACGTTTTCAGACAGTTCGTCAATAGGACATTTCAAAACTGTTCCGCTGTTAAATTCCAGGTGGAAACTTTATAGGCACTAATTCAGTGAAACTCTACACGCTATAAAATTTAAATCTTATCTTAAGTGTTATTTATCACAAGATTATTTTGGTAATAATAGATTTTAAATTCTCGTTTGTAAGCACTCAAGTTTTCATTCAGCTTGAAAGGGTTCTTCCTCTTTCCTTCCTTGCTCTCGCATTTGTTGATTTTCATTTTTATTTTACTTTTTCAGTTACAGCTATGCAAATCTTCCCATACAGCGCAAGTCTGACAGGTAACGTAGCAACACCAATGATATTTGCAGTGACATCTCTGGTGGTAGCGGATAGCCTGAGAGATGTGACCCCGTCCACAACACATCATTTCACAGCCATCCACGCCTCGCGAGGTAATGTTGCATTGCCTGAAAGCAAAACGATAGTTATTAAAAGAAAATTAGACCCCAAGCGCTAATACGTGTCAATATAAAGTCGTCTACAGTGACATAATGAAGGCATTATAATTTATCAACTTGATTTTCCATTCATATGTCCGTAAAGACTTAATGATACCTCTTCCTTCTGAGGTTTCGGAACGCACAGTCCCATTCACTCTGATGTACAGTCATATTAAATCGCATTCAATCTACGAATATATAAAATGTATAAGTTTTTGGACTTCTAGTAAAGAGTACATATAACTCACTTATTTATCGTATATAGTTGACTTAATCATCAAGAAAATACATTTCAAATATGACAATTTATTTTTCCATTGGCATTTGACGTTACTCATTCTTTATAAGGAGTTTTCTGGGGTTATCTAGGGTTATAAATACCTAAATAATGTATATGTCATGGGTTATTCATTTTTTGACTGTTACTCTGAGGTTATACACCTTTACAAGGGTAATTTTCAGGTGTACACGATTGTGCTCCATGAATTATGCATTGATAAAAAAAAATTATATCGGGACGCGCGTCTTTAGAAGGTGATTTCTGGATGGTAATCTAATCATTTTATAGTGTATTATTGAGTTCTTATTATCAGCAAATTGCTTTGGAATTGTTTTCTTTACAGGATATTCTGAGATTATTCAACTTGAAAAGGTGTTTCAAGGGGGTGGCAAATTTCAATATGGTGTCATTAGGAACCAAAAAGGTAGCTTAAAACTTCACTGGAGGCATACATCCATATAAATAGGGAACTTGTTATATATCTGGACAGATTTAACGAATCCCAAATAAATATGTATAACTTTAAACTACGACCAAGAAGCTCTAAGGAGTTCTTAAGTTTTAATATTAATCCCGCATTTAATTTCAAGGTTATTTGTAAGAGAAAAAACTAAGTATATACATTAATAAGGATTATTTCCTAAATGCTCAAAAAGGGGACAAAAGGAAATGATGCTTATGGCAAATAATTAGCGAAAGTAATAAATAGAAAATAATGGTCTAAGTTGTCGCAGCAAGCTTTAAACCGGTAATCATGGGTGTTTAGCACACACTGATGCGCTGGAGGACTAAACTTATCACGTCACTGTTAACGTATAATACTGGAATCAATTATTGCTTTGTTGCATAATCAATAGAATAAAGAGATCCTATGGACTGCTTGCGGTCTCAGAAGGTTAAATAATCATGAAGATAATAACATTTTTATTTGTTTTGAGATAATTGTTTGATTCTTTATCCAGGCACCTCTATTACAGATACAATATGAGAAGCTGAAGTCAACATGAGAAGCTTAAGTAAATACGGAGCCAGAAAAACGTTTCTTTCTCCTGATTGTCAATGTCTCAGTAAGCAACCTTTGGTCACTGGTTGAAAACAACAAATACATGCTGTAATTTATGCTGGCGTAATAGAAGATGAGAAACATGTTAAGCACAAAGAAAACCTAGAATAAAATCTTCAGATTAAAAATCAATTCATCAAAAACCTGAGTGTTGACTTACACTTATGACATTCACGAAGATCGCTTAGGCTAGAAACCAAATGTTAAAAACCATAAAGAAGGTGATCAGAATTTCATCCCTTGGCATCAACGGAATAGAACAAAGGCGAAGGCATGAATGGAAGATATATTTATGCAGAAGACATAACTAAAATCAAAGATGAAATGGAGAAGCATACCAACCCTCCTCAATAAAGTTTGAGGAAACACTTCAAAACATCGTGAATGATCTAGTGGCAGTAGTGAATGTTAATGTACATGAATCTGTGTGTATTGGTGAAAGAATAGGAGAAGAATATATAACAAAGTTACCTGACTGATCTATTGAAGCATGAAAGAATTTGTTGTTACACTAAAAGGAAGCTAGAAAATAATGCAAATTTGAGAGGGCAGAGTTCATATATAGAACACAATATGCCCGGCTACTAATAGTCTCTCAGAAAAGGGAAGTTGAGCTTAGACTTCTCATTAAATATGAACTGTTGCCAATTGTTTCCACACTGTTTGATAAATATGGTGAAATTAGAAAGGGAAACAAAATCATTTTGCTTAATATGTTAGCAATTGTCTGCCAGGATGATAGGCGCTCAGTTGACCTACAACTAATTGAAGGAAACGAAGCACTCTATCACCATGTGGCAACAGAACACAACAAACCGAAATTTGCTCAAGGATCCGCCTCTTTCCACAGTAGTGACTGTATGTCATATTTAACACTTGTACTGAGAAATTAAGTATATCTCATGGCATACTAAAAAGCTTTTACTCCGCGTGGTGATACTCAACTTCCTGTGAGAGATGACATTATGCGGCATGATAATAACGAGCAATGAGAAGGTTTGGCTCAATGCACTACTTCAGTTTTTATTTGAGTGTTATTTTGGCAAGAAGGTGGAGTCTCTGGCTGATGTGAGATTTTCTCTATTTAGCAAGAGAAAGCAATCTCCAAAGATCAATAGTCTTTCATCTACTGCTGTAGGAGCAGTTCAACAAATTAAGAGGGCTCGCTTTCAAGCTTTCATGAGGATAGATTCTGATCAAAGAAGTCCTTCCCTTTTCAGTGTAACCAAGTATGGTTTGAAGACTGGGAATACGGGTCCAACGCCAGTCGTAGGGCCCTCTAGTGTAGTTCCTCCCAATTTTCTTCAGACTGCCACGCATAACCGGTTGCCAGTCAAGTTTGCCATGTCCAAGTCAAAGGTACAATTGATGCAAAATTGGTTTATCTTGTACTGCATTGAGTAAATGTTGTGCTGATGAAAAATGTGCCTATGATTTTACCAAATCTGCTAAGCCTTATAATGAACATGATGAAGCTGACCCTGATGAGGATGATGTATGGAATGATGAGTATAGAACACCTAAAACTCAAATTAAAGCATAAATGAGATGCTTTACAACTATAGCTCTGGTTTTACTTCCGAAGAGATATTTCTGTAACTTATGAATAATATAATACTGCATATATTGAGAGCCACTGTGTAACACGCTACAGTGATTGATCAAGTGTTGAATTAAGGATTGATCGGGTCCACATGCACATCAGAATGTGATAATGTCTTATAAATAAACCATGATATTTGACCAAAAATTGAAGTATTCTAGGTACATTACATCAAACAGAGACCGTAAACACATTCACCTCTATATGGAATTAGTTAACATTTCTCTATAGTTGACATTTGCCACTAATGTTGTCAAATTCTCTGCGCACACATAATATCTCTCCCTATATATAACATAACCGAAATCATAATATGCAACGCATTTTGAGTCCTTGCAAATTAATCTGTATTTATGGTCTGTGTCTCCTAATGATAGAAATATACTGCATGCAAGATGTTTGAGATAATGTTGTTAAAAACTGTGTAAAACAAAATAAAAAAAACTATTTATTATGAAAATAAACTCTTAAAGCCCACAACACTTTTAAAAAGTTTATGCACAATCGGAAACCGCCCTGCATACAAGTAAGTTTCTTTTTTTTATTTATTTTTTTTTGTCTTACTATGAAATCAACACATTTTATTCACATAGATGTCATTTTTATAATAAATACGCAAAGAGGCAGTTTTTCACTTCCATAGGAATAGAATGGGTGCCATGTAGGATTAGGTCCTATTATACAATTACCCAAAAGTGCCAGCTTGGCACCCATCAGATTCTTTAAATATAGC
>JAXCGZ010013954.1:35000-43410 GCA_037179515.1 Halocaridina rubra | reverse complement strand
GGAGAAAAAATGTAGGATTTTGATTATGGGAGACTTTAATCATAAAGAGATAGATTGGATAAATCTTGACCCACACAGTGGTGAGGACTCCTTTGGGGCAAGATTCCTAGATTGCGTACAAGGGAATTTCCTACACCAACATGTAATGGAACCAACAAGAGCCAGGGGTGGGGATGAGCCATCACTACTTGATCTGATGTTCACAGATAATGTGTTGGATATTGAAAATATTGAGTATGAACCACCAATTGGAAAGAGTGACCACTGTGTGTTGTTGATGGAGTATATCATTGAAGACATTCTTCCTGAGAGTAGAGGCACTGAGGACATGAGGAGGAACTATCAGAAAGGAGATTACATCAAAATGAATGAGCTTTTTGCAGTTATTGACTGGAGAACCTTATTTTACAACAAATCTGTACAAGAAATGTATGACATCTTTTGTGAGAAATATGGGAAGATAGTAGATTGCTGCATACCTGTCACCAAAGTAGGTGTAATTCATGCCAGAGAGAAATGGTTCGATAATGGGTGTAAAAGAGCTAAGGAGTGGAGAGACAAATGCTGGAAAAGGTATAGGAGGAGAAAAAACATAAATGCCTGGCAAACCTACAAAAGAGCAAGAAACGACTACCTAAGTAAAAGGAGAGAGGCAGAGAAAGATTATGAGAGGGACATCACCAGGAAGGCTAAAGAAAATCCCAAGCTTTTCCACAGCTTTATCAGAGGAAAACTGAAGGTAAAAGAACAGGTTTTAAGGCTAAAGAGAGCGGATGGAAGCATCACTGAGACGGACGAAGAGATCTGCAAAGAATTGAACAAGGAGTTTCAGTCAGTATTTACAGTAGAAAATACCCCACCCCCTCAGATTGCAGTGATAGAAGCTCAAGGGCCGGTATTAGAGAACATCAACCTTACAGCCACAGAGGTATGCAAAGCGCTGATGGATTTAGATGTTCATAAAGCTACAGGTCCTGATGACATATCCCCTCATGTGCTTAAAAAATGCGCAAACACAATATCAGTGGCACTAAGTATCATATTTAAGGAGTCATTGGAGTCGGGGGAGATTCCAAGATGCTGGAAACAAGCAAATGTGATACCTATCTTCAAAAAGGGAAGGAGGGATACGGCTCTGAACTATAGACCAGTTTCCTTGACCAGCATAGTTTGCAAACTTATGGAGAAACTACTAAGGAAACATATCTCTCTTCACTTGGAATCCTTCAACTTTTTGTCAGTGAGGCAACATGGCTTCAGAGAAGGAAGATCAACAGTAACAAACTTATTAGAATTTTATGATGAGGTAAGCCAAATCTTACAGGAAAGAGAGGGCTGGGCAGATTGCATATTCCTAGACTTCCAGAAAGCGTTTGACACTGTTCCACATGGGAGACTTATTAGGAAGCTGCAATCAATGGCTAGAATAGGTGGAAATGTCTTGGAATGGATAAAAACTTACTTAGAAGGAAGGGAACAGAGGGTTAAAGTAAGACACTCAGTGTCTGAATGGAGAAGAGTTAGTAGTGGAGTTCCACAGGGTTCAGTTTTAGGGCCACTTTTGTTCCTTGTATATGTAAATGACCTACCAGAGTCTGTAAATTCATTCATGAATATGTTTGCAGATGATGCAAAGATTGTGAAGAAAGTAAAAAACGAGAACAATGGTAGAGAACTTCAGGAGGATCTAAATAATCTGCATGAGTGGTCAGAAAAGTGGCTAATGAAATTCAATACCTCAAAATGTAAGGTAATGAGAATGGGTACAAGTGCAAGAAGGCCCAAGCTTGACTACTCGGTGGCTGGAGTACAACTTCAGGAGACAGAAAATGAGAGAGATCTAGGAGTAAACATATTGGCAGATTTGTCTCCAGAAATACATATAAATGGCGTAGTAAGGGCAGCATATGCATTCTTATCAAATGTAAGGGTAGCCTTCAGGCACATGGACAAGGAAATGTTCAGAAATATTTATGTAACCTATGTGAGGCCAAAACTCGAATATGCAGCCCCCTTTTGGAATCCGCACTTGAAAAAGCACATAGCTAAGCTTGAAAAAGTTCAAAGACATGCCACGAAACTGGTGCCAGAAATACGCAATCTCGGTTATGATGAGAGGCTGAGGGAATTAGACTTACCATCACTCGAAGCTAGAAGAGTAAGGGGGGATATGGTGACAGTCTTTAAATTCCTTCATGGTTATGATAGAGTGGATAGGGATCGATATTTCGATATGGCTGGCTCTAGAACTAGAGGTCATAGTTTGAAGCTTCGGAAGAAAACTTGTTTGCAGGATGTAAGGAAATACTTTTTCAGTGTAAGAGTAGTTGATAATTGGAATTCGCTAAGTGAGGAGGTAGTTAATGCTACCTCAATCCATAGTTTTAAGGACAGGTATGATAAGTATCACTAAGTCTAAAAATGGAACCGATCAGGAGACGGGAAGATACGAGCTTTGGGCTCTTTCCCGTAAACACAATTAGGTAATCACAATTAGGTAATCACATACATACATACATACATACATACATACATACATACATACATACATACATACATGCATACATACTTACATACATACATACATACATACATACATACATACATACATACATACATACATACATACATACATACATACATATATACATACAAACATGGATATATGTATATATGCATTCATAAATACATACATATTTACATACATACATGCTTTCATTCATACATACATTCAGAATGCCTCCTGTACGCTGAAAACTTGATTTGAATTATAGGTACAGTATATCATATCCTTATGCTAGAGGTTGTAATTAAATTTTATTAGAAATAAATTTATATCCCATCATATATATAGTTTGATTTGTCATATGCAGCTGATCTAAATGAGTTTTCCTAATTTTCGTATATGCTGAAAAGAGTAAATTTTCATATAGTACATTTGATCAAGAAGCCATCATTATTATCATTATTGTTAATTTTTATTAATATTATTATTATTATTATTATCATTATTATTATTATTATTATTATTATTATTATTATTATTATTATTGTTATTATTATTATTATTATTATTATTATTATTATTATTATTATTATTATTATTATTATTATTATTTTATTATTATTATTATTATTATTATTATTATTATTATTATTATTATTATTGTTATTATTATTATTATTATTATTATTATTATTATTATTATTATTATTATTATTATTATTATTATTATTATTATTATTATTATCATCATCATGATTATTAGCAACAGTAGTATTTTCAATATTAATATATTTTTATTGCTGTGTTACTTACTATAATTATTGTTACTATTGTTAGCATTATTAACCATGATATTTATAAAAAATAGATATTTGGTATTGCGATTTTTTATAACAATGATTGCAAATTTACAAAAATAATTATATTCAAGGAAAAATATGATATGTTTATTCCTTTTCTGGAATAATTATGAACTGACTGTCATAACATTTGACATGTAGGTGTTTATAATATTCTAGATGTGTGTTCAGAGCAGATATCTAGCCATTCGGGGAGCAGTCTATCTCAACATTTTATCGGACCCAATACCAGAATAAGGGAAAGAGTTATTGTCAGAAGGGGGGGGGGCAATAATACTTCATCCGTGCTACCCTGCGTGTCACGAACCGAAGGAGTTGGAGATCCCTTCCTCTGTCATTTCTTCCCGCAAAGAGTCAAGGTGCTTTGTTCTGACCTAGCCAACCCTCTTATAAGGGGGAACAGGGCTCATGTAGTTAAATAGATAAAGTTATTGTCAGGAAGGACACCAGGCTGCAATGCTTTCTATCGAAGCCAAACACTAGCCTCCAAAAGGGTAGTGAAAAGCAGCTACTACATAAGACTTGGGAAAGATATTGCATATAAGGAGGAAAAAGAATTTTCATAATTCATGTTTCCATAAATTATGAAATATATTAAACATATTTCTCTTTCTCATACATTTTACTTATGTATTGTATGCAATTCAGTGGAACGGGATCTGAAGACAGAGCCATAGCCAATAAAAACCCAGAGAAGTATGTGACGCAGAACCTTTTCCAATCCCAATACAATAACCTACTTAAACCTGGGATTTAGCAAGTAAAAACCGGAATGTTTTAGATACCATCACCTTCCAATCATAACCAAGAAATAAGCTGATTCCGATACATTATCCATTAAAACTAAGACCATTATTTGAAGCAGAAATATTTATCAGTCAGAACCCAAAACATCATCTGAGAGCTCTGCTTTGCCTAGTCAGAACTTAAAATGGCATATGAAACTAATGCCTTATCCAAATAGTGCATATATACTCATATAAAACCGATGCCTTATTTAATCTGAAATTATAACACTCTAAAACGACACTAGAGCGTGTCAGAACCAGAGTATCATCTGAAACCTGTACGTTGTCTAATAAAAATTAGGAAATTTATATAAAACAGCTACAGCATTCAATTAGAACATAGAACACTCTCCATATCAAATCAGAATTAAGAATCTAAAACTTTCAAATGAAGCATGCATCTTTTCCATATAAAGCATTTAAGAGTGTCATCAAAAATAGGTTTCTCAGTCAGTTAATCTTAGAACGGCATAAAAAGCATCAGCTTGTCAGAACAGTAGTCCATTTTCTGAAATGAAAAAGTCTAGCAAGTTAGGATACAAAATCGTACAAAAACCTGATATATTTGCCAGTCAAGACTAAAACAGGAGAAATAACCAACCAGTCCCGGAATGGTATAAAAAATATCCACACAGAAGAGAGTTCACTTTGTGAAACAGATACCTTTACCTGTTTTGATATAAAATAAAATAGACACAGAAATGGACACAGATACCATCGTAGGAAACAAATTCGTATATGAAGTCGATTCCTTGGCTAGTCAGAATCCAGAACTGTAGTTGAAGTCAATACCTCTGAGAATTCAACTCTTGAACGTTAGCTGAAACCGATAAAATCAAAACCTAAAAATAACTTATTTGAAACCCATACCTTGGCAAGGATACCACGCTAAGTTATCTGTAACCGACATCTTTGCCAATTAGCTTCTGGGAAGGGATCTGAAACCAACATCCTTGCTAATTACAATCCAGAGCGTTACGCTAAACCAATGTTTTCACCATACATAACCAACAAAGGAATCGGAAATATATCCTTTAAATAGTCAAAATCAGACTGTCATTAGAAATCAATACCTTAGCCAGATAACACACATGTACTCTGTCTTACTCCTGCTGATTATCATTCCCTTCTCTCCAGCACGTACCTCTACCCTTCCAGGTATGTCTCAACCTGTCCTCATACATATCTTGAACCATCCTCAAAGATTACTTTGCTTCTCAAGACTTCCTCATGCAATGCCACAATTCTTCTCTTAATACCCAGTCATTCGCCGTCTCTATAGCCATATAACGTGATGTAATGTCTGTTTATCTTATGAAGCTTCGCGATCAACACCTTTAAAGCAAAATTTGCTTCCGTAGTGCTCTCTACTGGCAAAAGAAAAAGAATCATATTGCAACTCTCAAATCTCCAAATCTCTTTCCAGTTTGGCTTCCAGTACCCATCCCCATTAAAACAATATAAACCAAATATAAAGCTGAGCACAGATTCATATCTATCTGCTTTTTCAAAATCCATATTGAGCAGGTAGTAGATAGGGAATGACAAGTGGCATTTTCTTTCCTTCAAACATTCCATTCAAATATATATAAAAGTCTCAGGTTTGCACCATAAAATGAGAGGGGATCAACCTCTAGAAGTTTTAGGAAAAACATTAATAATTTACACACACACACACGCACACACACACACACACACACACACACACACACACACACACATACATATAAATGGCGTAGTAAGGGCAGCATATGCATTCTTATCAAATGTAAGGGTAGCCTTCAGGCACATGGACAAGGAAATGTTCAGAAATATTTATGTAACCTATGTGAGGCCAAAACTCGAATATGCAGCCCCCTTTTGGAATCCGCACTTGAAAAAGCACATAGCTAAGCTTGAAAAAGTTCAAAGACATGCCACGAAACTGGTGCCAGAAATACGCAATCTCGGTTATGACGAGAGGCTGAGGGAATTAGACTTGCCATCACTCGAAGCTAGAAGAGTAAGGGGGGATATGGTGACAGTCTTTAAATTCCTTCATAGTTATGATAGAGTGGATAGGGATCGATATTTCGATATGGCTGGCTCTAGAACTAGAGGTCATAGTTTGAAGCTTCGTAAGAAAACTTGTTTGCAGGATGTAAGGAAATACTTTTTCAGTGTAAGAGTAGTTGATAATTGGAATTGGCTAAGCGAGGAGGTAGTTAATGCTATCTCAATCCATAGTTTTAAGGACAGGTATGATAAGTATCTCTAAGTCTAAAAATGGAACCGATCAGGAGACGGGAAGATACGAGCTTTGGGCTCTTTCCCGTAAACACAATTAGGTAATCACAATTAGGTAATCACACACACACACACACACACACACACACACACACACACACACACACACACACACATATATATATATATATATATATATATATATATATATATATATATATATATATATATATATATATATATATATATATATAATATATATATATATATATATATATATATATATATATATATATATATATATATATATATATATATATATATATATATATATATATATATATATATATATATATATATATATATATGTATATATATACATATATATATATATATATATATATATATATATATATATATATATATATATATATATATATATATATATATATATATATATATATATATATATATATATATATATGAATCATTTTTTACCCCGACCGGGACTTGAACCTAGGACTTATAATTACTAAGTCATGGCGCTACCAACTACACACCACAGAAGGTTAACAGGAATCCAACCTTATAACTTATATCTGCTATACTTAGGAATGAACTCATTCTATCTGAATGCCACTATGTTCATATTACAGATTCCCCAAACTCACTAGTAGCTTCATTTTCGCATTTAATTCAATTCCCAATGTCATTCGGGCTATACAATAACCAAATAAGCACATTACATATGTGAAAACAGAAAAAAATTTTACCCCGACCGATTGGGAATTGAATTAAATGCGAAAATGAAGCCACGAGAGATGTTGGGGAATCTGTAAGATGAATATAGTGGCATTCAGATAGAATGCGTTCATTCCTAAGTAAAGCAGATATAAGCTATAAGGTTGGATTCTATATATATATATATATATATATATATATATATATATATATATATATATATATATATATATATATGTATATATATATATATATATATATATATATATATATATATATATATATATATATATATATATATATATATATATATAAGTTTTAACCCAGCCAGAACTTCAACTTAGAACACAATTACTGTTCCTAGGCGCTACCAACTACACCACAAAAGGTCTAAAAGAGAAGCAAACCTTACAGCTATGTCTACTTTACTATTAATAAAGGCATTCTAACTGAATTCCACTCTGTTCATATTACAGTTTCCCCCAAACTCACTCGTTGCCTTGTATTCGCACTTAATTCATATCTCAATATCATTTGGGACCAACAATAATCAAATAAGCACATTACCATATGTGAAAACTTGAATTATTTTTACCTCAACTGCGACTTGAACCTAGGAAACATAATTAGTGTGCCAAGGCGCTACCAACTACACCACAGGGGTCTAAAAGGGAAACAAACCTAACAGCTATATCTGCTATACTAGGAATGCACGCATTCTATATGAATGCCACTTTATTCATATTACAGTTTCCCCCAACCTCACTCGTTGTCTTATATTCGCATTTGATTAAAATCCAAATCTCAAATGCAATCAGCAATAATAATAATAAGCATAATACCATTATTCATTATTCATGCTTTAACATATATTAATGTGTTTATTTGAATTTTGCTGATCGCAAATAATATATATATATATATATATATATATATATATATATATATATATATATATATATATATATATATATATATATATATATATATATATATATATATATATATATATGTATATATATATATATATATATATATATATATATATATATATATATATATATATATATATATATATATAGATTTATATATATATATATATATATATATATATATATATATATATATATATATATATATATATATATATATATATATATATATATATATATATATATATATATATATATATATATATATATATATATTCCATATTATTTTATCATAATATCCCGCTGAACTCATACGAAAAGAATAATTAAGAAAGAAATTAGATTTAGGCGGACTGG
>JAXCGZ010013954.1:25000-30000 GCA_037179515.1 Halocaridina rubra | reverse complement strand
TTCTTTCCTGTGAGAGAATTTAATGTATTGATCTTATCTTGTGATAATCCTTGGCATGTGGTACCCAAATTTCGGGGTAATCCGCTACCTGCGACCTGACCTGCTGGATTACTTAGGATCGGTACCCATGGAGTGGAAATTGGCAGATGTGGTACCGATATTTAAAAAAGGAGAACGTGTTAAAAAGAATAATTATAGGCCGGTAAGTTTAACGTCAACAGTGGGTAAGATTCTAGAATCCATAATTGCAAATAAAATAAGGGCACATCTAGAATTACACAGACTGATAAAACTTTCACAACACGGGTTTCTTAAGGGTTTTTCGTGCCTTACAAACTTACTGTCTTTTTATTCAGAAGTTTACGAGGCAGTAGATTGTGGCAAAGAATATGATACAATATATCTAGATTTTAGCAAAGCTTTGATAGAGTTCCTCACAAAAGATTAGTTAAAAAGCTGGAAGCTCATGGTATAGGAGGAGCTGTGCTCAGATGGATCAAACAATGGTTAAAAGACAGAAAACAGAGGGTTTGCATAAATGGAGAGAAATCAGAGTGGGGCTCGGTTACAAGCGGGGTACCACAAGGCTCGGTACTGGGTCCTCTATTATTCATCGTATATCTAAATGATCTGGATTCGGATATCAGTAGTAACCTAAGTAGATTCGCAGACGACACTAAAATAGGTAGAACTATAAATGGAAAAGAAGACATTCATGCTTTACAGGAAGATCTAAATAGATTATCTGAATGGTCGGACAAATGGCAAATGGAATTTAATGTTGAAAAATGTAAAGTAGTTAAAATGGGTACTATAAAAGACAATACTAGTTATAAGCTAAATAACCATGAAATCATGAGTTCTCAGTGTGAAAGGGATTTGGGAGTTCTTGTGAGTAGTAGTCTTAAGCCAAGAGAGCAATGCACAGCAGTCAGAAATAAAGCAAACAGAATTTTAGGATTTATCTCAAGAAGCGTCAGCAATAGGACGGAAAAAGTTATTTTGCAGCTCTATCTTGCATTAGTTAGGCCCCATTTAGATTATGCTGTGCAATTCTGGTCACCCTATTATAGAATGGAAATTGAATCCTTGGAGAGAGTGCAGCGAAGAATGACCAAGATGATACACAATATCAGAAATCTACCATATGAGGACAGATTAAAAAAACTTAATCTACATTCTCTAGAGAGGCGAAGAGTTAGGGGGGATATGATTGAAGTGTATAAATGGTTTAAAGGGATTAACAAGGGAGATATTAATAAAGTTTTAAAAATTCATGATCAAACCAGAACTCGTAATAATGGATTTAAGCTTGATAAATTTAGGTTCAGAAGGGAAATTGGTAAAAATTGGTTTGGTAATAGAGTAGCTGATGCATGGAACAAGCTTCCTAGTAGGATAGTAAATGCCAATACCTTAGACACCTTCAAATGTAGATTAGATAGACATATGACAGAGGTAGGGTGGGTATGAATAGGTTAGTGCTTATTAGAAAAATCATAAAAAGAAAAACAGAATAAATAAGTAGAGTAGAATAGAATAGGTTAGACATGCTGAAAATACAATTCAAAAATGGAGCTGCCTCGTGTGTGCCAGTAGGCATGTTGCAGTGTCCTCTATTCTTATGTTCTTATGTTCTTAACTACCCACATCTGTACCCCCAGAAATCCCTTCCCATACCTCATTAGATAATTTAGTTTTTTAAGCCCTCAAAATCTCCTGCTCTAAAGTTTGGAACAATATTCTTATTTTCCTTTATAGTTTCTTTGAAAATTATGTTAAATCTAATGGAATCATGGTCACTGTTGCCCAATTTTTCACCAACTTCTAAATTTGTAACCATATTCTCTCTATTACTAAGAACTAAATCTAGTGTATTCACCCCCCGTGTTGCTTCAAGTACATGCTGAGAAAGGAAATTGTCTTCTACTACTTCCAAAAACTCCTTAGAGCTACTATCACCTGTTATGGTTTCCCAGCTAATATTTCTAAAATTAAAATCGCCTACAATGCAAACTCTATTTGAACATAAGAACATAAGAACATAAGAATAGAGGACACTGCAACATGCCTACTGGCACACACGAGGCAGCTCCATTTTTGAATTGTATTTTCAGCATGTCTAACCTATTCTATTCTACTCTACTTATTTATTCTGTTTTTCTTTTTATGATTTTTCTAATAAGCACTAACCTATTCATACCCACCCTACCTCTGTCATATGTCTATCTAATCTACATTTGAAGGTGTCTAAGGTATTGGCATTTACTATCCTACTAGGAAGCTTGTTCCATGCATCAGCTACTCTATTACCAAACCAATTTTTACCAATTTCCCTTCTGAACCTAAATTTATCAAGCTTAAATCCATTATTACGAGTTCTGGTTTGATCATGAATTTTTAAAACTTTATTAATATCTCCCTTGTTAATCCCTTTAAACCATTTATACACTTCAATCATATCCCCCCTAACTCTTCGCCTCTCTAGAGAATGTAGATTAAGTTTTTTTAATCTGTCCTCATATGGTAGATTTCTGATATTGTGTATCATCTTGGTCATTCTTCGTTGCACTCTCTCCAAGGATTCAATTTCCATTCTATAATAGGGTGACCAGAATTGCACAGCATAATCTAAATGGGGCCTAACTAATGCAAGATAGAGCTGCAAAATAACTTTTTCCGTCCTATTGCTGACGCTTCTTGAGATAAATCCTAAAATTCTGTTTGCTTTATTTCTGATTGCTGTGCATTGCTCTCTTGGCTTAAGACTACTACTCACAAGAACTCCCAAATCCCTTTCACACTGAGAACTCATGATTTCATGTTTTTTTAGCTTATAACTAGTATTGTCTTTTATAGTACCCATTTTAACTACTTTACATTTTTCAACATTAAATTCCATTTGCCATTTGTCCGACCATTCAGATAATCTATTTAGATCTTCCTGTAAAGCATGAATGTCTTCTTTTCCATTTATAGTTCTACCTATTTTAGTGTCGTCTGCGAATTTACTTAGGTTACTACTGATATCCGAATCCAGATCATTTAGATATACGATGAATAATAGAGGACCCAGTACCGAGCCTTGTGGTACCCCGCCAGTAACCGAGCCCCACTCCGATTTCTCTCCATTTATGCAAAACCTCTGTTTTCTGTCTTTTAACCATTGTTTGATCCATCTGAGCACAGCTCCTCCTATACCATGAGCTTCCAGCTTTTTAACTAATCTTTTGTGAGGAACTCTATCAAAAGCTTTGCTAAAATCTAGATATATTGTATCATATTCTTTGCCACAATCTACTGCCTCGTAAACTTCTGAATAAAAAGACAGTAAGTTTGTAAGGCACGAAAAACCCTTAAGAAACCCGTGTTGTGAAAGTTTTATCAGTCTGTGTAATTCTAGATGTGCCCTTATTTTATTTGCAATTATGGATTCTAGAATCTTACCCACTGTTGACGTTAAACTTACCGGCCTATAATTATTCTTTTTAACTTGTTCTCCTTTTTTAAATATTGGTACCACATCTGCCAATTTCCACTCCATGGGTACCGATCCTAATTTTATTGAATTATTAAATAATTCAGTTAGAGGACAGCTAAGCTCTTCCTTGCATTCCTTTAATATTCTAGCATATATTCCATCAGGTCCCGGAGATTTATGAGCCTTTAATTTATCTATTTCTTTTATTACCTCCTCTCTCGTAATATTTATTGAACTAAGTATATTATCGGGACTGTCTCTGTAAATGGATTCTACTTCCGGAATATTTTCCAAGTTTTCATTTGTAAATACAGATAAGAAATAATCATTTAAACATGTACACATCACTTTATCGTCATCTGTGATATGGCCATTAGCTACTTCAATTGGTCCGACTTTTTCCTTAAATTTTGTTTGATAATGTTGATAAAACCCTTTAGGATTTTCTTTAGCTTCTCCTGCTATTCGAACTTCGTATTTTCTTTTCGACTCTCTAACTATCTTTTTAACTTCCCTGTTTAACTGTATATATTGCTGCCTCACCTGCTCTTCACCTCTTTTTAGTTTCCTGTATATTCCTCTTTTAATACCTATAAGATTCTTTATTCTATTGTTCATCCATTTAGGGTCATTTTTTCTTGATCTGCAATGTTTCATGGGAATATAGTCTCTCTGACTATTCTTAAGAGTCATGACAAAATTGTTATATTCCTCATCCAAATTTATATTAACTGACGGGCTGCTGTTCTTTCCTGTGTGAGAATTTAATGTATTGATCTTATCTTGTGATAATCCTTGGCATGTGGTACCCAAATTTCGGGGTAATCCGCTACCTGCGACCTGACCTGCTGGATTAACTACCCACATCTGTACCCCAGAAATCCCTTCCCATACCTCATTAGATAATTTAGTTTTTAAGCCCTCAAAATCTCCTGCTCTAAAGTTTGGAACAATATTCTTATTTTCCTTTATAGTTTCCTTGAAAATTATGTTAAATCTAATGGAATCATGGTCACTGTTGCCCAATTTTTCACCAACTTCTAAATTTGTAACCATATTCTCTCTATTACTAAGAACTAAATCTAGTGTATTCACCCCCCGTGTTGCTTCATGTACATGCTGAGAAAGGAAATTGTCTTCTACTACTTCCAAAAACTCCTTAGAGCTACTATCACCTGTTATGGTTTCCCAGTTAATATGTCTAAAATTAAAATCGCCTACAATGCAAACTCTATTTGACCTGCTCACTTTAGAAATTTCATCGTATATAACTTGCGACTCTATATTATCTAGATCAGGTGGTCTGTAGACTACTCCTACAACTAGACTTTCTATATTATTTTTAATTTCAACCCATAAGGTTTCTGAATTTAGATTTGTCTTAATTCCAGACTTAATGCAGCTTCTGAGGCTATCTTTAATATACATAATTACCCCTCCCCCTCTTTTATCTGCACTACGATCAGCATTATAAAGTTTATATCCTGTAATTATGTACTCAGCTTTAAGGTGTTTGCTT
>JAXCGZ010013954.1:17500-22500 GCA_037179515.1 Halocaridina rubra | reverse complement strand
ATATATATATATATATATATATATATATATATATATATATATATATATATATATATATATATATTGTGTGTGAGTTTGCTTGGCAAACCCCTAACAATCGAGATTGTTCTACATATATATATATATATATATATATATATATATATATATATATATATATATATATATATATATATATATATATATATATATATATATATATATATATATACATAAATATATATATATAAATATATATATATGTATATATATATATATATATATATATATATATATATATATATATATATATATATATATATATATATATATATATATATATATATATATATGTATATATATACATCTATATATATATATATATATATATATATATATATATATATATATATATATATATAGAACAATCTTGATTGTTAGGAGTTGACCAAGCCAACTCACACAATCATTCACAAGAAACCAGACCACTACTATCGCTGCCCTGAGCTCATTCGTTGAAAATGACGAACACAATATCACCTTTCAAGAAATCCACTCTTCATTCATTCTTATGGCCATTGTTTTTGTCGTTTATTATTCCTCTTCTTTCCCATTTTTAATTTTAATTTTCCTCTTCATGAACCCCTTCTTGCCCTGAAGAAAAGTGGGCAAGAAATGTCTCCGGATATCTTATGACCTAACTTCCTATAAAAAAAAAAGAAGAAGAGATTTTTCATAAATTTATTCATTTGGTACAAATTTCCTCCCACGCCCAAACTTCTTAACGAGCGAAGTTTCATTTTGAGGTGATTTATGGTCAAAGCTTAAAATTCTCATCGCTTTACTTATTAAATAATATTTTTGTGAAATTTTTAATTATGAACTGCAATGACGTTACCCTTCTCTTTTCCTTATACTTTCCTAAACCACAATTTCGCCACATTTCCTGACAGTTTTTCTTTTATTTTAATAAACTATTCTGATATTTTTCTTCTTTTTTAATTGAAGATCTATATCTTCTACTACTTTTGATATATTTATTGATAAATAAAAATGATAATCACAGTCTTAATTTGAATATAAAAATTCATTTGATTAATGTCTGACAGGAGAGCAGATATATTGATACACTTAGTATTTCTAGAATTGAGAAGTAATAATGCTAGATTTAAAACCTTCTCTGTTATCTTACTATTTCCTGAACTTTAGATGGACGGAATGTGGAGGTCCATCAACCTCATAATAAGAGTGTGTTACAGGACATCTCCATTACAATAAACCATTACGTAGTCATAAAGCCATAGCAATAGACAAACACACTACTGGTCAAAGGGGATATTCAGTTTACATTATCGTCATCATTTACCACAATAACAAGAGCAAGGCCAGCATTCCCTAAGTACCATCTGACACTCAACTATGAAATGTACCTTTTTTCAATGCAATTAAAGTGAATTATCTCAGTACTCAGACCCAGTGTAAGCATGTCAGCTATATATGCTCTAGGTCCATACCAAGATCAGGGTTGATGGTTAGTATATGAAAGACATTTTCCAACCGCATAACTCTAACCTAAACCATTACTTATCTCCAAAAGGTAAGTGAGATACAACAACCCATATGAACATGGGGAAAGGTTGTCGATGAAGAAAAGATAGATAAATGTGCTTATTAAGTTGCTATAATTTTTGAATGTACCGTTTGCAAATTTTAATTATTTTTTTTACCAATACTTTGTTTCATTAATAATCATCAGTAATTTCTGAGTTATGATATAATAATTTATATATTAGGGAATATAAAATAAAGCATTATTTGTCACAAAAGCAAGTACTTTCACATCCTAGAGCAATTAGCTTCTTCACTTAAACTGCAAAAGAAGGCATTACTTAATTAACTACTTTTGATAATGTTTCCATTTTTATTATTTACAACTATGAGTACTTGCCTCGATAATTTTTAAAACTTTTATGAAAACCATTCTTGATCAATCCATCTAGGGCTTGATGATTCGCTACCTGCAATAGTTCATCCTCTCTCTCTCTCTCTCTCTCTCTCTCTCTCTCTCTCTCTCTCTCTCTCTCTCTCTCTCTCTCTCTTTATATTTTGCCTTTTTTTTTTTTTTGCTTCTCCTGAGATAGGATATAAGAATTCAACTCCCGAAATCCCTTGCCTGCTGAAATAACAAACTACATCGGGCGGGCGAAGGGATTTTGAAGAACACATAAACTAGTATCCAAATACAAAGTGTCATGACTTGGCTCTGAATCGGCCTCTCACATAATAAAGACGAAGAAGAGATTGTATTTAAGCGTTATTGTGGAGTTTCAATTGCTTTAATTATCATCACCATCTTTATTATTATTATTATTATTATTATTATTATTATTATTATTATTATGATTATTATTATTATTATTATTATTATTATTATTATTATTATTATTATTATTATTTTTATTATTATTATTATTGTTATTATTATTATTATTTTATTTATTATTATTATTATTATTATTATTATTATTATTATTATTATTATTATTATTATTATTATTATTATTATTATTATTATTATCATCATTATTATTATTATTATAATTATTATTATTATTATTATTATTATTATTATTATTATTATTATTATTATTATTATTATTATTATTATTATTGTTATTATTATTATTATTATTATTATCATTATTATTATTATTATTATTATTATTATTATTATTATTATTATTATTATTATTATTATATTCATTATTGTTAATAAGATATATTTAACATAACTATTGTTGTTTTATAGAAATGCTGCAGTATTTATATATTTGCAATTGTCAAAGACAGAGATCACAATAACACCATCTTTTCTTATCCACACATATTTTAAGGTGTACTCACTGATGCTGCTGAGTGACAAGGATTACTATTATTAATCATTGGCATCATTACCCATTCCTTCACAGCCTGCAATAGTATCTGCTAAAGAAATTCAGTATGTTCTTGAGTTTGTGAAGTTACTGCTCCACCTTTTCCCTAATGCATCTAATAAAGTACTAAGTAAGCCCACCGAGAGACAAGAATTACCACTGCTACAAAATAAATGTCATTTTCCTCTCCATATTTTCCCTGCGAAGTTTTGAAAAAAAAAATGGTTGGCCAACTAACTTAGTTCTGGCATATACAGGGGACAACGTTAATTATATTTCTCATATATTACTTAGGATTTGAAGTTACATGTGTAGTACTTAGAGTGCATTATTTAATAAAATTATGCATCTTTCAAATGCTGTTATTATATAAATGAACCTCTGCCGAAAATAAAATCTAGGTCTCTTTAGATATGATTCTAAATTGTTAATAGGTGTGAAAGACCAAGCATACACATTAATTGTCTATAAAATATATCCAATTCACAGTAGTTATGTAACTAAAATTTGAACGAAATTTTAAAAGCTTCTGTCTTAAGTAATCAATCCTAAACCTGTATTAGTGTGATTCTAACCTGATAAGTATTGTGAAACAGCAGGCACAGATTATACTTACTTCTTAATAAATATCTTTGGAATGCTGAAAGTAATTATTTGCAGAAGTTACTTTAAAATGTGAACCATTTTTAAAATTTGCAAATCGTTCTTTAATTCTATTGTCAGACATTATTCTATTTAGAATTACTTATAAAGTTTATGCTTTCTAATTTGTACTTTAAAGCCATTTTAAATTAGAGATCATCAATCTCTTTTATATATGAAGACCAGAATCCTTCTAATGTGGTGGTGGCCGAGTCAAAGTGCACAACATATTCACCTTTGTTTTGCTTAATGCTAACGCATCACTTTTCTTCTTACGAACAAACTGGGATCTCAAAGCCACACACTTAAACGACCCAAGTACTAGGGTTCTAATAAGGTTTTTCCTACCAGAAGCCTCTTATCCCTATGCCTTTCTTAAAGGGAAAATATACGAAAGAGATTAATCCCAGTTCCATCGCTCCGCCGTTTTTGCCATATTTAATGTCAAAAAAGTAATGAAATGTTTGTCGGTACAAGCAATAATATTATATCAATTCTTAATGCAGATATATATATAATGAAACGAATTACAGTTATTAAACGACAAATTTTGTAATTTCAAAATCCTTAAGGAGATTGAAAAATTACTTTTACTGGCTTATTGCTAAAGCGGATTATAGAAGAATATAAAATATCCTTTACAATTTTCTTCAGTTATATATATATATATATATATATATATATATATATATATATATATATATATATATATATATATATATATATATATATATATATATATATATATATGTATATATATATATATATATATATATATATATATATATATATATATATATATATATATATATATATATATATATATATATATATACATACATATATATGTGTATATATATATATATATATATATATATATATATATATATATATATATATATATATATATATATATATATATATATATATATATATATATATGTATATATATATATATATATATATATATATATATATATATATATATATATATATATATATATATATATATATATATATATATATGTATATATATATATATATATATATATATATATATATATATATATATATATATACATATATATGTATATATATATATATATATATATATATATATATATATATATATATATATATATATATATATATATATATATATATATATATATATATATATATATGATTTTATACGGTAATTTCTGCTCAATGCAATTTTAGGATCTTCATTTGAGGAAATGTTGTATATTGACTAAGGACTTATTTTATAATTATATTATTTATAAAATGAGTGCAGTTATACACACACACTCACTCTCTCATTTGCAACTGCAAGCACACACGTACACACGTGTACATATAAGCACTCTATCACACACACTTTTGTTTTCAAAATTCGGGCATTTTTATATAACTATGAGACTGGGAACCATAATCAGCGCTTCC
>JAXCGZ010013954.1:2500-10000 GCA_037179515.1 Halocaridina rubra | reverse complement strand
ATGATCAGGAATAAAGCCAGGTGTACATTTAGCGATTTTAACTTTGTGATGATTAACACTTATTGTATAAAAATAGATTCATCCCATAAACCAGTATATTAGAAAATAAAAACTTTTAACAATAACTTTCATTCTTTTTTTAACTATCAATGACCTTTAACATATTTTAGCTATGAAAGTGGAAGTAGTTCTTTGATCCTCAAAAAAATGAATAAAACGAATATTCCACACTCTCTTCTTTTCACAAAATTTAGATTAAGAAACATTTATTTGAATGTTCTGATGAAAAGCTTTTTTGCTGTTATGTCACTTATTTTCTCTCACTTTATAATACAAAGTAGAAATAAACTAAAATAAACTCTATCTATATACTTATCTATCTATCTATTTTCTCTTCATCTATCTCTCTATCTATTCATCTATCTGTCTAAGATAACATTTATATATGTACATACTTATGTATGTATGTATGTATGTATGTATGTATGTATGTATGTATGTATGTATGTATGTATGTATGTATGTATGTATGTATGTATGTATGTATGTATGTATGTATGTATGTATGTATGTATGTATGTTTATATGTATGTATGTATGTATGTATGTGTTCATGAATGTATGTATATATGTATGTATGTATGTATGTATATATGTATGTATGTATGTATGTATTCATGAATGTATGTATGTGATTACCTAATTGTGATTACCTAATTGTGTTTACGGGAAAGAGCCCAAAGCTCGTATCTTCCCGTCTCCTGATCGGTTCCATTTTAGACTTAGTGATACTTATCATACCTGTCCTTAAAACTATGGATTGAGATAGCATTAACTACCTCCTCGCTTAGCCAATTCCAATTATCAACTACTCTTACACTGAAAAAGTATTTCCTTACATCCTGCAAAGAACTTTTCTTACGAAGCTTCAAACTATGACCTCTAGTTCTAGAGCCAGCCATATCAAAATATCGATCCCTATCAACTCTATCATAACCATGAAAGAATTTAAAGACAGTCACCATATCCCCCCTCACTCTTCTAGCTTCGAGTGATGGTAAGTCTAATTCCCTCAGCCTCTCATCATAACTGAGATTGCGTATTTCTGGCACCAGTTTCGTGGCATGTCTTTGAACTTTTTCAAGCTTAGCTATGTGTTTTTTCAAGTGCGGATTCCAAAAGGGGGCTGCATATTCGAGTTTTGGCCTCACATAGGTTACATAAATATTTCTGAACATTTCCTTGTCCATGTGCCTGAAGGCTACCCTTACATTTGATAAGAATGCATATGCTGCCCTTACTATGCCATTTATATGTATTTCTTGAGACAAATCTGCCAGTATGTTTACTCCTAGATCTCTCTCATTTTCTGTCTCCTGAAGTTGTACTTCAGCCACCGAGTAGTCAAGCTTGGGCCTTCTTGCACTTGTACCCATTCTCATTACCTTACATTTTGAAGTATTGAATTTCATTAGCCACTTTTCTGACCACTCATGCAGATTATTTAGATCCTCCTGAAGTTCTCTACCATTGTTCTCGTTTTTTACTTTCTTCACAATCTTTGCATTATCTGCAAACATATTCATGAATGAATTTACAGACTCTGGTAGGTCATTTACATATACAAGGAACAAAAGTGGCCCTAAAACTGAACCCTGTGGAACTCCACTACTAACTCTTCTCCATTCAGACACTGAGTGTCTAACTCTAACTCTCTGTTCCCTTCCTTCTAAGTAAGTTTTTATCCATTTCAAAACATTTCCACCTATTCTAGCCATTAATTGCAGCTTCCTAATAAGTCTCCCATGTGGAACAGTGTCAAACTCTTTCTGGAAGTCTAGGAATATGCAATCTGCCCAGCCCTCTCTTTCCTGTAAGATTTGGCTTACCTCATCATAAAATTCTAATAAGTTTGTTACTGTTGATCTACCTTCTCTGAAGCCATGTTGCCTCACTGACAAAAAGTTGAAGGATTCCAAGTGAAGAGAGATATGTTTTCTTAGTAGTTTCTCCATAACTTTGCAAACTATGCTGGTCAAGGAAACTGGTCTATAGTTCAGAGCCGTATCCCTCCTTCCCTTTTTGAAGATAGGTATCACATTTGCTTGTTTCCAGCATCTTGGAATCTCCCCTGACTCCAGTGACTCCTTAAATATAATACTTAGTGCCACTGATATTGTGTTTGCGCATTTTTTAAGCACATGAGGGGATATGTCATCAGGACCTGTAGCTTTATGAACATCTAAATCCATCAGCGCATACCTCTGTGGCAGTAAGGTTGATGTTCTCTAATACCGGCCCTTGAGCTTCTATCACTGCAATCTGAGGGGGTGGGGTATTTTCTACTGTAAATACTGACTGAAACTCCTTGTTCAATTCTTTGCAGATCTCTTCATCCGTCTCAGTGATGTTTCCATCCGCTCTCTTTAGCCTTAAAACCTGTTCTTTTACCTTCAGTTTTCCTCTGATAAAGCTGTGGAAAAGCTTGGGATTTTCTTTAGCCTTCCTGGTGATGTCCCTCTCATAGTCTCTCTCTGCCTCTCTCCTTTTACTTAGGTAGTCATTTCTTGCTCTTTTGTAGGTTTGCCAGGCATTTATGTTTTTTCTCCTCTTATACCTTTTCCAGCATTTGTCTCTCCACTCCTTAGCTCTTTTACACCCATTATCGAACCATTTCTCTCTGGCATGAATTACACCTACTTTGGTGACAGGTATGCAGCAATCTACTATCTTCCCATATTTCTCACAAAAGCTGTAATACATTTCTTGTACAGATTTGTTGTAAAATAAAGTTCTCCAGTCAATAACTGCAAAAAGCTCATTCATTTTGATGTAATCTCCTTTCGGATAGTTCCTCCTCATGTCCTCAGTGCCTCTACTCCCAGGAAGAATATCTTCAATGATATACTCCATCAACAACACACAGTGGTCACTCTTTCCAATTGGTGGTTCATACTCAATTTTTTCAATATCCAACACATTATCTGTGAACACTAGATCAAGTAGTGATGGCTCATCCCCACCCCTTGCCCTTGTTGGTTCCATTACATGTTGGTGTAGGAAATTCCCTTGTACGCAATCTAGGAATCTTGCCCCGTATGTATGTATGTATGTATGTATGTATGTATGTATGTATGTATGTATGTATGTATGTATGTATGTATGTATGTATGTATGTGCATGTATGTATGTATGTATTTATGTATGTATGTATGTATGTTTCCGTGTTTCTACATGTCTCTCTTTCTTGTTATCTACCTATCTATCTATCGAGTTGTTTGTTTGCCTTTTTTTTCAAGCGCATATCTTTGATTCACATATGCACGTTCGGATGCAATATGGCTAACGAAGATCTATTCCCAAATCCATTTTCTGAGGATATATTTTTTTAAATGCTTTTCCCAATACCATAAAAACAATATATATGTCAAGAGAAAGAAAGAAAAAAACCGATATTTGAACACTGTAGAGGGCTGAAACAAAAGAATGTGAAAAGTGAGAGAATGAAAAAATATGAAAAAAAGAATTGTGAAAGACTATTGAAAAAAGAAGCAAATAAAAAAAAAGTCTTTTGAGTTTGGAGACCAAAGCAGCATTGCAGGAGATGCCACAGGTCGGAATTGAGCACTCTTAAACATCACCTGCCTTCGAATCTCTCTTCAGGATTTTCTCCCTGAGTTTAATCTAACAAGTCTTTCACAACCGTGTGCGCATACAAGACAGCAGGAACATATGCAGGCAGTAGCACCCACTACCATGGTAGCAACACATTCTCATGACCTGATACATAAATAAAAGAGAATGGAAAAAGAATAACATAGATGGAAAAATAAAAAAATAAAAAAATGTGATTATGATGTTATGAATATTAAAATTATGAAAGAAAATAAAAAAAAAATAAATGTATGCGAAAAATACAAAAAATAAAAAGGGGCGATAAGCGAAGCGAGAGAATGTAAAAATAAAAATAGATATAAAAAAATATTAAAAAATAAGGAATAAAAAAGCATGTAAAGGGAAAGAAATAAAACTATGTTAAATCAAAGAAATGAAAATTATGAAAAGGCGAAGAAAGAAAGAATATGGAAATTGAAGAAATGGGAAATTATAAAAAGAGAAAATATTAGAATATTGAAATAAAAAATATGAATGAATATGGAAATAGGATTTAAGTAATAAAAAAAAGAGATAATGACGATCTATAAACTGAAGTATGAAATATTAATGATATGAAGATAACAATAATAAATTAAAGAAATATAAAAAAATGTTGAAAGAAATAAAAGAATACCTGAAAGGGAGGAAATTAAATATTCAGAAAAGAGAAGAAATAAAAGCGTAATGAATAAACTTTCATTGAAGGTCCTTTTTAGTACTTAGCAGAGGAAGATATTGTCAAGTCTTTTTTCACTCGTTCTTCTATTATTTTTTTTTTCGAGTACCATACAAGATCAGACACTCGTCAAGAGAGAAAACAAATAGAAAAAGAAAAGTAGAAAATCATGAAAATAAAAGACTAAAGACATGAAAAGAATTATAAGATTAAAGGAAGTGAAAAAGGAGAAGGAAACAGAAAAAAGAAGAGAATATAGCAAAAGAAAAAATGAACATAATATGAGAAATATAAATTAAAAAAAGGAAAATTGCGTAGGATACGAGAAAGAAAAACAGAAAAGAATAGGGCAAACAAAGATATGTAAAAGAATACTAAAAAAAAAGAAAAAATCAGGCAAGAATAAAGGGATGTGGATGCAAAGATAGAACATTGTACAAAAAAAAAAAAAAAAAAAAAAGAGATGATGCAAAATTATTGTTTTCACATTAGAGCTGTAGGAGGGTCTTTATTGCCCTAAAGAAAGTGCTATAGCTGGTGTTGGGATTTTTATTCATAGTTTACCACTCCATATGCTACTGCAAACCACAAAAGCCTACAGAGTTACCAGGAGCTATTACTATATGATTAACTTCATTATGTTTTCCTTCTTATCTTCAAGTAGCTAAGACATAAAAATAGGACCTTAGAGGCACTTTCCGGAGTTGAACTAGGAACATTCTGAGAGAGGAACTAGCCTCTGTATCCACTAATATATAAAAATAAAAAATAAATCCGGTTTTACGTCACGGACTCCCTTTTTTACCAAGGGCTAGGACGGTTGCCTTCTTGCGAAGGACTTCTTTTGCCAGATCAATTAGTGGGATATATATATATATATATATATATATATATATATATATATATATATATATATATATATATATATATATATATATATATATATATATATATATATATATATATAAATATATATATATATATATATATAAAATGCATGTTTGCGTGTGTGTGTGTGCGTGTGCGTGTGAGGGTATGTGTATATAGGCGTGTGTGTGTGTGTATATATGCGTGTGTGTGTATATAGGCGTGTGTGTGTGTGTGTATATATGCGTGTATGTGTGTGTAGGTAAAGAAACTTGTCTTCAATGTGGAGGGCACAAAATAAAGAATAGGGACATGATCTTGAAAATCGAAAAAGAAAATACTGTAAAGAAGAGGTAAACAAGAGGAAGAAAAAAAATAATGATAAATAATGATAAATATATGTATATATATGTATATATATGTATATATATACATATATATATATATATATATATATATATATATATATATATATATATATATATATATATATATATATATATATATATATATATATATATATATATATATATATATATATATATATATTTATATATATATATATATATATATATATATATATATATATATATATATATATATATATATATATATATATATATATATATATATATATATATATATATATATATATATATATATATATATATATATTTACATATGTATATATATATATATATATATATATATATATATATATATATATATATATATATATATATATATATGTATATATATATATATATATATATATATATATATATATATATATATATATATATATATATATATATATATATATAAACTGTTACACAGTATGAAAGCAAAAAATAACATCTCAAATGGAACCGCAGACTGCAAAAACTGTACCAGTAAATATAAAAAAGTGTGTTAAAGAAAGACAGTGGTAAATTATGAGACAGAAAGCTTGAAACTCAAAAAATAGAAGGAGACATCTCGGGATTTCTTTCATTAAAACGAGTCCTGACTTTTTCCTCAAGAGTGAACCGAAGACCATAAAAACTTGGAATATAATGGACATTGTTTAACAACAAATAACATTAAGGAAAATATTTTGTTGTTGGTGTTGTATATAGAAGATCATACTGCAAAAGGAAGCTATAAGTATATGAAAAAAATATATATATATTGCAAAATCAGAAATTATTGGTGATGGTGGGAATTGTTGGTGAGAATGGTGTAGGTTTCTATTTCCATTGCAAGGTATATAGTTTTGATGGAGAGTTTGTTGAAGGTTGTCGTTTAATATCATGGTTCAGGAAAAAAAAAACAATTGGAAATGATTGAACAGAAATTGTGATATAGTGAACAATACATCAATTTTAAAAAAGAAATTCCTGAAGACGAATTTCTGGTGATGGTGATAGCGAAGATGACAAAGGAAAAGGATCATTATTCTAGATGAAAATATAAGTAATAAAATGAAAGCCAATAGCCAAAAGGAAAATTAGAATATATTTCGAAAGAAAATGTTGCTAGTGGTAACAGTTATGGTGGCCATGGAGATCATGATTCAAAAGGAAAGTAAATTAAATGAAATAGATGAGAATAGTTTCATATGGAAGAGACTTCTTTGGTGATAGTTGCAGTGATGGTGGTAGAAAAGGTTCAATTCTCAAGAGAAAGGGAAACAGATGAATATGAAAAACGACATTTATTGCTGGAACAGAAAATAGGTTGGAAGAGGAAGTGATGGATCATGGTGGTATAATGCCTCATGGTAATGGAAGAGTATAAAAGGTCATGAGAAATTATATAACTACAAGGGAAAAATAAAACTCCTCTGAAAAAAGAATTTTGGGGAAAAAAATGGCGAGTATGGTGCCGAAAATGGATCAAGGATAATGAAAAATGATAACATAAAGGCTACTGAAAGCATGAGTAGAAAAGTCATTGTTGGAACAGAAGTTATAATGGAGGAAAATTTGATCCATTGAAGAGGAAAAATTAGTGGAGAAATTGATGGATTAGATGGCATTACTGGTATAACTTAACAGGAAAGGATTAAGGACAGGCTATACAGAACAAAGAAAGAAAAAATCCACAATGAGCAAAGGAGGAAAACTAGTGGAGAAGCAACTGATAATCATTATTGTGGCAATAGCTCAATGTATTAGAAAAAGATCAATAAATGCATATGGAGAGCCAAGGAAAATGAAAACCGTTCTAGAACAAGATATATGATGAAGGAAAATCTAATGGTTGTGAGGGGTGAAAGTAGTTCAGGGTAAAGTTATAGTCAAAGTTTGCTAAGTTTT
>JAXCGZ010013953.1:37500-43459 GCA_037179515.1 Halocaridina rubra | reverse complement strand
ATTTTTAATAAAAAGTAAGTTTTGTATCAACTCATATGAAACTGTAACTATTAGAACTCTGTTATTTCAATAACATTAGAACAAAATCATAACAAGAAATAACATTTAAAACAGTTGTAATGTTCTCATTATCTACATTTAAATAATAGGGATACTTATTTAATAATAATCATGGTAATTAAAAATAAAAACTTTTGTAAGCTACTCAAATGACAATTGCTACGAACACTCTAGACAGTTGACAGATTTTTTACAAATATTTTATAGGTTTATGCATGGACTTATTGTTTTCTTTTTACAACCAACACTTTGGATATATATTTTTTTTTACTTTTTTAAAAAGTTTTCTTTTTCCTACTTACATTAAATAACTACGGACTGTGTGTACTAGATTAATCCCGTGAGGTGAGAGTGATTAGTGTCTCTTGATGTGCTTTTTATTTTGATTATGGCGGTTAGATAGTAGAGATAACGCATATATTGGCTAAGCTTTTTTTGTTTAAACTGGTTTAAACGACACGTAAAATAAACTAAAAAAAAAAATTGGAAGAAATTTCTACCACACCGTATTTTGTCGCAAAACACACTTCTAAATCAGTTTTTTTTTTTTTTACAAAGGAAAAAAAAATCAGCACTATTTACATACTTAAAAAAACTTACACACGCAAACTTAAGTTATCACAGCTGTAATAAAACATTTTTTTACACTGTTCATTTTTTTTTTACAACTCAGTGTATATAAATAATAATATATATCCGAAAGTGTATATCATTTTCGGAGAACTAGAAACCACTGGTAATAGAACACTAGAAATTATTAATATTTTACAAGGGAAAAAACTCAGTACCTTCAATAGTTCTTTTGGCACAGTAATTACTTACAATATTTACAGTTTATTTAATTATCTATTTATTTATTAATTTATTTTAGCACCTCCTGGATGCCTGTGCCTCACCACAGCCAATATTATCAAAACTCGTGTTTTATTTTGTCCAGATATAATCGCATTGGATTAAGGATCATGAGTTCCTCTTCACAGTTTTTCCAGACTTTTAGAATTGGTCAGTAACTCTCGTGTTAATCTCCAGACTTGTTTAGCAGCGGCTTCTAGAGCCGGGGGCGAAGCTCCCCTCAGTAAATTGATAGTGGGGAGAAAGTAATGTGGACAACGACGACATTGCAGACACGTAATGAGTTGAAGAAAAATCCCGACTAGACGATCGCCCAATGCCGCTTCGTCCCATTCGGCATCACGGGGATGTTTTTCACATTCATAAAGCATCAAGGTTTTGACTGCGTATGCCGGTACCGGGTCACCTGGCAGGTCCAGGTGGCGGTCACGTAGTGTCTTAAGAATGGCCAGACAGCGTTTTCGTGACGCTCCATACAGCAATCTATTTTCGGCGTCGTTGAATGATAAAACCCAGGCGTCGCCTTCCAAACCACCGGCGGTGGTGCTATAACCGGCCACTGCATTTTCTTTGCTTAATAAATCAAAGCCTTCCGTTTTTACTTCCGCAACGAGACTCGGTGTTGGCCAGGGGACGTGAGGCGAGGGCCAGTGAGCGGCTGACCTGGGCCATACACCTGCGCATTTAAAGGCAGGTGTGATTTGAACGACGTAGCGATCACGAATCCTCAGTTTGACTTCGCTGGTGTCTCCCACCATCCTCACCATATCTCGATAGGTACATTTATCAATGGATTGAGCCACGAGAGTGTGGAGTCTTGACCGCATTTTGCGAGCGGATAAATAACCCGATGCGGTTATAAATTCTACCCATAGAGACATGGAACGTTTGCGGCCGTCGCTGAGTTTGAGAACGGCACTGCCGGGAATACTGCCATCGTCGACGAAATTAAACTCGCCCATTTGATTGAGATAGAGAATGGCTTCGAATTCTGTCTGGGAAATGACGTTTAGACCCTCGAAACGGCCATTCACCTCGGTCAAGGAAGATATGACCCGAGGCTCTTGGACTTCAACTTCTTTTAGCACATCTTGGACGACCTTGACCACTTCCCTTAAGGTCTTTGCAACAGCTGCTCTTCGGGCGGCAACCCTCTCACTCGAGTATTTGTTTACTTGGTACAGCATGCGTGACTGAGCACCGTGGATATCCTGTGGCACTAACATCTCTTCCAGAAGGATCAGTTGCTCTGAGTTTTTATAGAATGATCTTCAAGAAAGAAGTGTTATAGGTTGGGTAGACGAGAAAACAAGTACAGGGCTGGAAAAGGGTTTCTGTTGAGAATATCCAATGACGATAGTGGCGTCGGCGATGATGGTGGTGGAGGAGGAGGAGGTGGTGGTGGTGGTGGTGGTGATGATGATGATGGCTTGGGGGCACGTGTTGGTGGCACCTGCTTGGCACTCGATGCAACGGGGCTTCCTCGCAACCTCGCTTTTGCTAATTACTGATGCGTGAGTTGCGCCTGCAGGAGATGCAATGGGGGCGGAGCCTTTTTGGAAACCTGCACCTCCCATTGTCCCGCCCTTCTGTCACGGCACCACTTTAAGAGCAGGACAAACGACAGGACATCCATCTTGCCTGCCGTCAAGGTTCAGGACCTGCTTCCTTGGCATAAAGTCAATCGATGGTAGCACTCGTTTTCAGGTACTGGAGGCTGACATGCAACGACAGAGATGACGTTAAAACAGATGATGACATACCCTAAGAATTATTATCTTAAGAAGGATGTAATTACTTATTTAATCATTTATCATACATTTTGGTAGTTTTGGGGGAGAGTTAAATGGTAATATTTTCAACACTGTTGTAAGTATTCCGTTCTCGTAAGAAGATCCCTCGTCAGACGCCAAGTCTGAGATGCACCTTGAGTGAGAGCTTGACGAGGTGTCCCTCGAAATAGATCGACCTGAGGCAAGAAATAATGGGGACAGCGTCGACACAACAGACACGAGATAAGCTGTAGTAAAATCCCATTTATTCGGTCTCCTAAACTCATGGTGTCCCATTCCCATTCATGGGGATGTTTTTCGCATTCATACAAGACCAGAGTTTTTAGTACATAGGAACTAACGGGGTTGCCTGCCAATTCCAAGTGTCGATCCCTCAGCGTCTTCAGAATCGACAGGCATTTCTTTCGACACCCTTGCGTCAGAAGTCTGTCTTCGGCTTCGCTGAAAACCATCACCCATGTGTCGCCTTCTGCAGTTATGGCCGCTTCTTGTTTTTCTTTTTCCTTTTCTCTGGCTAGATGTGTACAGTCACGAGACACCAGTGTAAAGCCTGACATCTTGACCTCGGCCGCCAGTTCGACCCCTGGCCACGGTAGAGATAATTCTGGCCAGTGGGCCGCTGAGCGTGGCCATATGCCGTAACATTTAAATGCCAGAACCATATCAAGGGTATACGTGTCCCGAACCCGGACTCGAACCTCGGACGTGCCTCCTACCATTCTTAATTGATCTCGATATTGGGACTTCTCGACGGCCTGTGCTACCAGGGTCTGAAATCGTGCTCGCATTTTTCTCGAAGAGAGATAACCCGAAGCCGTGATGAATTCCACCCACAACGACATAGAACGTTTGCGTCCGTCACTGAGTTTGAGGACGGCACTGCCAGGTACAGTGCCGTCGTCAACGAGGTTAAATTCCCCCATTTGGTTCAGGTAAATGGTGACCTGATACTCATTAGGAGACATGATATGCAAACCTTCCCATCGGCCGCCCGCTTGAGTGAGCGTCGAGAGACATCGCGGTTCTTGAGCTTCGACGTGTTTCATTAAATCGTGGGCCACTTGCACCACCTCTTCCACCCTCTTGGCCACGATAATACGTCTTTTGGCCACTTGTTCATTGTAGAACTGCTCGAGGGCGGCCACGAGCTTCCCCGATGCGCCTGCGACCCCGTCACTTGGTACCAACATTTTTGCCTTTTTGAGAAAGACAGACTCGGAGTCTTCTTCTTCTTCTTCTCCGGCGTTATATACAACACACACACAATATAACTTTTCAGTTTGAGCGGTTTACTCTCGGTCCGCCGTAGTGCACAGCGGCATCTAAGTTATTCCTCCAGGCTTCACGAGGCGCTACTTACAACTCCCTCGCACACAGTTAGGATCGAAAACTTGATTTGGGGCTTAAATCTCCGTGAGTAATTACTATATAATATCCATTTAGTTCACTGATAAGTTGGCTCCTCTAAACTACGACTTCGTCTGTTCCCTATCCTTGGGATCTACTGGCTGTGGGTGACGTCAAGTACACACTCACACTCTATTGGTCCTCGGCTGGTAGGCGGGATGATCGATAATCCGGAGCGAGGATATGAACCGCCATTGGCTGCGCATTTACCCGGTGGGAGGAGCCTATGTAAAGCTCTTCTCTGATTGGTGTGTTTTAGAAAAGAGCCTGCGAATGCCAAGAGTGATTAGTTGTGAATCGTTGACGAGTTGACAGTAAGTTTAGGGCTGGCCCCGCCTCCCTCGTGAAGAAGTGGGACTCGTAAGCCAAGTCCCGCGGACTCTCTCTACCTTCCTCACAGGTAAATTAATTGACTATCAGGTCAAAGAAAAGGAGACAAGAAAACCCCAGTACCTACCTGCGAATTAAATATCACTTTAAGCGTGAAGTTGTTTGCGGGTGTGTCCGTAGGTGGTGGAGGTATTATGAAGACATGAAATAATATACCCTTTTGTATTTTATACAGACACCTTAAGGGGGGTTTACACGGTCAAACGGTTCGTCGAACGCGGTTCGACAGACAAGTGTTTGAAGTGATGTTCGAACGTGTGAACGGGGTATTTGCTTGTCGAACACGGAACAAATACCCCGTTCACACGTTCGAACATCACTTTAAACACTTGTCTGTCGAACCGCGTTCGACGAACCGTTTGACCGTGTAAACCCGCCTTTAGGAGTGACCCTTTGTAGAGACGTGTAATAACACTTTCCTGTGCCCCCTCCCACCGCTCTCTGGTAATTATAAAACACCTCATTAAACAAGCGGAATTTACATTGCCTTTCTGCAGGCAGAGACTTCAGTGACCAGTGAGAAAAGTCATTTTGTTTTTAATTTATGATTAAAATATTGAATGTAAAAGTTTTATTTAACCATATTCTATTTATTACAGTATATATATATATATATATATATATATATATATATATATATATATATATATATATATATATATATATATATATATATTACAATAGCGCTTTTTTTTTTAAGGAAAGTGAAAATACTCGTAAAATTCTGTATTTATATGACTGTGACACCAGGACTGGCCAAAGAAAGAAAGAAAAAAGTAAATCTACTCTCATCGGGCCTGGGCAGGAATAAAACAAAAATTAAAGAGAAAAAGAGATGGGTAGTGTTGTGGCGTGAATTAAAGAGTGAAAGAGATGGGTAGTGTTGTGACGTGCCATTTTTGTACAGTGGTTATTCTTCCTAAAATTAAAAGTAACATATAAGTAAACATGTAATTGAATTAATAAGTAAGAGGGTAATACATAGAGTTAAATTAAATGTAGCTTACAGAGAAAGCTACATTTAATTTAACTGTATGTATTACCCTCTTACTTATTAGTTCAATTACATGTTTACTTATATGTTACTTTTAATTTTAAGAAGAATAACCATTGTACAAAAATGGAAATAAGTGTTTGTTTGTTTGTGTCAGATGTATAATAAAAACTGTGTATAATGAATATCCAAGAACCTTCGGTGTTGATGTAGAATTATGTGATACTCCGAAAATTATAGTTATTTTTATATAAAATAATGGTTCTATGATTTTGTTTAAAGATTTAATCTTATCACATTTAAACAAAAATATTGAAATTATTATTATTAATAATCACTTTTACAATAAGTATGTATTTGGATATATAAAATCTTAGCATAAAAAGTCATCATGTTAACAAGTATTGTTAAACTTAATTCTCTATACATAATGCTGAACAATATTTTTTCAAAATGTGAGTAC
>JAXCGZ010013953.1:17500-32500 GCA_037179515.1 Halocaridina rubra | reverse complement strand
TGGTCACCCTATTATAGGATGGAAATTGAGTCCTTGGAGAGAGTGCAACGAAGAATGACCAAGATGATACACAATATCAGAAATCTACCATATGAGGACAGATTAAAAAAACTTAATCTACATTCTCTAGAGAGGCGAAGAGTTAGGGGGGATATGATTGAAGTGTATAAATGGTTTAAAGGGATTAACAAGGGAGATATTAATAAAGTTTTAAAAATTCATGATCAAACCAGAACTCGTAATAATGGATTTAAGCTTGATAAATTTAGGTTCAGAAGGGAAATTGGTAAAAATTGGTTTGGTAATAGAGTAGCTGATGCATGGAACAAGCTTCCTAGTATGATAGTAAATGCCAATACCTTAGACACCTTCAAATGTAGATTAGATAGACATATGACAGAGGTAGGGTGGGTATGAATAGGTTAGTGCTTATTAGAAAAGTCATAAAAAGAAAAACAGAATAAATAAGTAGAGTAGAATAGAATAGGTTAGACATGCTGAAAATACAATTCAAAAATGGAGCTGCCTCGTGTGTGCCAGTAGGCATGTTGCAGTGTCCTCTATTCTTATGTTCTTATGTTCTTACTTTATACACCTTTTGCTACAAATTCATAATTTGTAGTATTACTAAAAGCATCTTCAACCTTTTGCGATAAATAGTAATTTTTTTCTTCAAAATAATTTCAATTTTCTCTTATCATAAGTATAATTCTACCTAATACCAGATGCTCCCTAAAACATTTTGAACATTATGCCAAAAGTTTTTGTCCTTCAAAATCTTTAATTTTACTTCTGTTATAAATACAATGCTGTAGTATATACTGAATGCCTCATACACCTTTAGCTATTAGAGATTTGTATTCTATATAGAATATTCTTAGATATTCGTTGCACATGTCTTGTTATCCCTTACACATCTGACAAGTCACAATACACTCCCGATCTCTGGTTCTCTCTGTTTTCTTCGTACCCTGGCCTGATGAGGGTAGATTTATTTATTTTTTTTTTTGCCCGTCCTGGTGTCACAATCATAGAAAAAAAGGAATATTTTTTCCTCATTTAATGAGGATATTTCTCTTATGTTGTACAAACGTACAAATTGTAAATAATATTTTTTATCAAAATATGTAATTATTGTAAATAGGTAATAATTTAGTAATTATTAAGTTATTTTAAAGTTGTATTTAATGGGTCAATAATTACTCTTGGGTTGTTTGTAACTCCTCCCACTGAAATAGCTGTACATATAAATAACCCTGAATTTGATCATTAAATCAGTTCCATATTCTGCTTGTATTGGTGAACATCCTCTTTTATATATTAAGTAAAATAACTCTTGCCTTCCGTTTGAAGTAGTGAAGTAACTACAGTCGTTACAATGTTAAATCCTTCTTTCTGGGTGTTATCGATACCAGTAAAATCCACAAATATGTACATTTTTGCTCTCTGCTTGGAAAGGATTTTTCTTATCCAAATTAATTTCAAAATTTATTTATGAAAAAGTTATCTCTTTTCAATATTTATTATATTTACTAGTATACACGTGAAAACCACGTGATCTTTGGTTCCAGTGCACCAGAAGAAGTCTTCCAAAATCAAATCAAAATAAATCAAAACATTTATTTCCATTTTGTACAATGGTTATTCACATTAATAGTAACTTATAAGTAGACATGTAATTAACTAATAAATAAGAGGGTTAGACATATAGTTAAATTAAATGTAGCTTTCATAGAAATAATAATGCTGTACTAAATATGTTAACAATAATGTTAATAATAAGTAGTAAGTATGCCACTAGATACAGGATCGTTATTATCGGCATCATTTCCATATTTGTTTCCTTACAATGAGAATAATTAGTTCTTATGAGCAGCAACTATTTGTCCAAAAGAAAACTATATAGTTTGCCTTTGAAAGCTGTGAAGGAGAATGCATTTCCAGGAAATGAAAAACATCATTGCAGAATCGTGCTGGAAACGACGAATTTATTTGGGACATATAAGCGATTTTTTTTAATACAGTACACACACAAACACACACACACACACACACACACACACACACACACACACACACACACACACACACACACACACACACACACACACACACACACACACACACACACACACACACTACATACACACACACACACACACACACACACACACACACACACACATACATTGACAGACAATATTCAAAGCAATATAAATATGAATGGAATAAAATACATATAATATTAATTTAATAGCTCGATTGATACTTTGATACAGATAGATGTATGCAGTACACGAGCTCATTTACATCGGAAAAGAGGACGCTAAAAGTCTCCTAGGAAAGCAAGAATATCATTGCGGAATCGTGCGAGAAGCGATTTTTTTTTTTTTTTTCAATTCAAGCGATTTTTGGAAATTGATAATATTTACTGTATTTAAGAGCATATTGGAATCGGGAAATAAATGCTATTTTTTTCCCCTATTCAAATATTCGGGTTGATTCAATTTTCCATTTCCTCATTGTTGTAAGAAACCATCACCCATTTTTTTTCCACATTTCATATGACATGTTTAAGATTTTTACGTGCAATGTGCCGTTGAATTAACAGGTAATTCTGTTATGCACTTTTCTGTTCTAAGAAATACTTTTTTTTTTAATTAAGGTTACTATAGATTAGGTTTATAAGAATAATATACATTCGCACTAAATAATATGTTAGATTTATGACACAAAGACATTAATGCGGAGATGAGTAGCTCACACTTTTAAAGGTATGAACAAATCAGTATAAGTAGAAAGTTTTTACCCTCTACCGGGCCTCATCAAGATCCTCCCCTTTTTTTTAAATTCCTTTCAAATTGTGAACTTGTCGTTTTTTTTTTTTTTTTTTATTTATTTATTCAGATAACTGTACATGGGGACATGTGCACATGGGCACTCCCAGTCATATTGTAGTTGATAACATTACAATCTATGTGGTTATGTAAAAATAACATACTAATAGAATTTGCAATTAATTTAAAATATCATAATTAATAATAAATAATTAAATGCAATTAATTTAAAATATCATAATTAATAATAAAATATAGTGTAATAATTGAAGAGTACTTGAAGAGTAATCATTGTGACAATATTTTCAATAGCCCTTGTTGAGTGCTATCATTTAAATTCCGTACTACTGCAGACAATTTGAAGCAGATATAGAATAACAATTTTCAGGTTAGAATAATAAGTAGGTACATACATATATATATACACACACACACATTTTCAAGTTAGTCCATGGACTGAATTCCTAGAATAGCTACTCTCTATAAAGACATCATTTCCAATTTCCACATGGGGTCACTGTTTTTCACTAACCTCTTGAAATGAGTATATGGTACTAGATCAGATGTTTTTCCTAACATCAACTCCCTACATTTCTCCAAACTTTGGACCAACAGCAAGTAGATTATGGTCTCTGCTCCAGTGGCTGGCATTCTTGACTGACACCTTGCTTTGTCAGCATCATTTCCCACGTTTTTATAGTCACTTGGAGGCTGGTGTGTGGTTTTAGCTCAAAATTTTAGGGTTAGATGCTCCTCCTGACCCCAAAACCTGTACATTTATCCGGTCTTGGCTTCAACACCGAGTTTAGTTGTCTATCTCCCCCAGTCTCTGAATATCTTGATTGTCATCTCTTCATATCGACAATTTTTCCCTTTCTCATACGGGGTCGCTGATAGTGTATGGTCATGACGCTGAAATTTATGGTCGTATGTTCATTTTGACACCGACCCTGTACATATCAACGGGCTTGGAACCGACATCAGTTTAAGCTGGCTTGTTCTCCAGTGACTGGATTTATTGACTGACTTGGTGAACATCTTTTCCCATATTCATATGGGGCTGCTGGTTTTCATTAACCTCTGTTGTAATTATTACCTGGCTTGGGACCGATGCCAAGTTGAGCTGGCTTGCTTTCCCCAGTAACTGGATTCTTGACTTGACGTATTTAACCAGTATTTTTACTGTATAGGAGCAGCTGCTACTGCTGTCCAGAGCACTTTAGTGTGTGCGTGTGTGTGTGTGTATGTATGTTATTGGCCTTATAGCTTGCGGTATTTGTATAGAGAAGGGCGGGTAAATTATCATCTCCTCCCATTGAAGAATTTGACATGCTCCTCCCCTCGTCACTTGAACACTTTTAATGCCCTTGACGGGTTAAGTGGTGTCACCTCCCCCCCCCCCGCAAGGCTTACTCCTCCTACCCCCTTCCCCTCTTGTCCTTATTGTGGCACCTATCTCTTCTGTTGCCTCCCTTCCCGTATATTCCTTTTCAATTCTTTTCTTTTCTTAGTTCTCTCTCTCTCTCTCTCTCTCTCTCTCTCTCTCTCTCTCTCTCTCTCTCTCTCTCTCTCTCTCTCTCTCTCTCTCTCTATATATATATATATATATATATATATATATATATATATATATATATATATATATATATATATATATATATATATATATATATATATAATCTTATTTGTTTACTTGTATTTGTAATTTTAAGATCTGTAACGGAATACTCATTGTGAAAATGGAAATAAGCTTTTTTATTTAATATTTTTTTTTATTGTGTGTGTGTGCGCGCGCGCGCGCTTCCGTTGGCAGCATTACGTAATGAAAATTCCTGTTTCGAATCCCTTTTATGGTTTTGTACAGCTTCTGTTCTCTAGAGATATTTTATCTTATAAAACAAACGTTCTAAGTTCAGCTCATCAAAGGTGTTAAGGGGGGTTTACACGGTCAAACACTCGTCGAACGCGGTTCGACAGACAAGTGTTTGAAGTGATGTTCGAACGTGTGAACGGGGTATTTGGTTGTCGAACACGAAACGTGTTCGACAACCAAGTACTCCGTTCACACGTTCGAACATCACTTCAAACACTTGTCTGTCGAACCGCGTTCGACGAACCGTTTGACCGTGTAAACTGCCCTTTAGAGGCGTCTTTCACTTAGTAGGTAACTCCTGTCAACTCAACAGACTCAGTGAATACACCGTTAGATGCAGGGGTTTATAGTAAGCAGTACCATCAAGCATTTGTGGTTTGATGAGGACAGAAATTATAATTTCTTATCATTATAATAAGAATAAAAGATATGTCTGCGTATTATCTCAGGGGTAAATTACATATTCCATTGCTCCTAGAATCGATCTTTGGCGCCAACGGAGACTGTAGAGTATAGTCTCCGTTGGCGCCAAAGATCGGTAAGGCTCTCACGCGGCTGATCATGCATGAACATTATTTCATGATATTTTTTTCTCTCTAAAATACCCGAATGCTGAAAGCTAATATTGACCAGTTTGTAAGATTTTATTTTTATAAAATCCTGTGAATATTTAATTTGCAGTTCTTTTAGATAAACGAAAAAACTACTGTTTAAAAGTCTCTCATGAAAGGCAGAGACAAGGGATAGCAAAACCAGACTATAGACCTATCAAGTATCCGAGGCCAAAGCCCCCGTCTCGAATTACGTAGCCCCAGTTATACCCAATCAGCGGCTGAATAATCAAGTAGACCTATAGGAAATCTTCGACCCTCTAATTCATTGCCTAGTTTAATCGGTAACGTCATGAGACAGTGAAAAATAATCCAAACCCGGACCAGGATCGAACCTGCGTCCGCTGTATTACCAGCTCCAGGCCTTACTTCTATGCCACAGTGTTATTGTAAATATATTTTGTTTTCATATATAATGGAATGTAAACATCTGTGTAACAGAGGGAGTACCTGAGTGTACAGTTCCTCGTGTATAGTTATTGATATAATAAGATTTTTTCCCTTTTCACACTGATACCTGAGGTACATCACGTGTTTGCTTAGGAGCTAAAGCAGTTTTCTCCTATTGAACGGTGATAAGGACTAGATAAACATCTCCCTCAATATACAAGGGCCATAATCCCTCTTATATGGAGGATGGCCGAGTGAGAGCCAGACTTTGGCCCGATTTCTTGAACAGTGTAAACCTAGGATATCATATTATTAGTTAGCTAGACACACTCAAATGGATTTTATAAACGCATCTGACGCGGTTCTGTGGGCCCGATTATTTAAACAGTGAAGCGCTAGGATACCATATTGTTAGTTAGCTAGACACACACAAATGGATTTCATAAGCGCATCTGACGCGATTCTGTGTATGGCTAGGATCCCGTACGGGATCCTAGCCATACACAGAACCGCGTCAGATGCGTTTATGAAATCCATTTGTGTGTGTCTAGGTAACTAACAATATGGTATCCTAGGTTTACAACACTGTTTAAGAAATTGCGCCCACAGAACCGCGTCAGATGCGTTTATGAAATCCATTTGTGTGTGTCTAGCTAACTAACAATATGGTATCCTAGGTTTACACTGTTCAAAAAATCGGGCCTTTGACTTTTGGCAGAAGAAACAAAGAGGGGGATTTCCAGGCCCCTCGCTCCACCCCATTTAGTCGACTTTTCCAAAACGAAGGCACATTGAGGCTGCATTTTTGTCCCCTCCCCCCGCGGGAGAAGGATAGAAGAATTATATTCTTCAGAGGATACTCAGCTCCACACTTGGATAAAACTCACCCATCTCCATGAAAGGAACCAATACGCAATAAGAAATGCAGAAGACCTTCAACTTATTACTCAAAAGGAAGAAGAATAAATTATTGGATGAAATAGGAGAGAATGAACTATGGGAGGTAGAGGACGTTCAAATGTAAACTTACAAAAAGTAATAAAAAAAAAAATAAGGAAATTGGAGATGACTATATAAAAAGGCGATTCTCTTCTCGCGATGTCCTAGATTATTATTATTATTATTATTATTATTATTATTATTATTATTATTATTATTATTATTACCTAGTTATGAACACACATCTGAATAGCAATAAATTAAATTGGTTATTCTGCTATAGATCCTAAACTATCTATGTGATATTTATCTAATAGTGGTCTCACTTACATTGTATATAGACAGTCTTTTCTCATTAGTTCTGTCGCCTTAGGTAGTGAATGTCACATGCAGAGGAAAACGAATGTGTGACACTCACAACCATTTGTATTTTTGTGCTTTATTTTGGGTTCGCTCTTACTCAACCACACTATCTTTCTGTGGGATTGTTGAGTGAAGCACTCGTTTCAGGAAGTGACATATTTATGTCTAGGCCCACCGCGGTGTGTTAATAAGGGCATCCAACCTTAATTCTCCTTCTCTAACCTGTCTGTGTCCACCCCTATATGATTGGGGGATTGAAAGAGGCATATATAACGGCAAGCAAACACTACTATTCGTGATACACCGACTTATCACCCACCGGTTTTACGTCACGAACTCCCTTTTCTACCAAGGGCTGGGACGGTTGCCTTCTTACGAAGGACTTGTTTTGGCAGATGTAATCGTTACCCTGAGTGTATGCCCATACTAACCTCAGTCCGTGACGGGGCGCGAACCCTCAACCTGCCGCCTCAGAGTCGCAGACGCTACCATTTTGTCACCCACCACAGATTTCTTATTTATCGCACTGTAAAGTCGTCTTTAGTCGGCAGCTTTTTACATACTCATATGGGGTTGCTGTTTCTCACCTACCTCTTGGAGACTAGTGTTGGATTTGGCTAAAGGTGTTTTGGGCAGAACTCCTTTCTGATATCAGCCGTCACCATTTGCCCAGACTTGTGACCGGTACTGAGTTGAGCTGGCTTTCACCCTTTAAAGCTCGGATTAATTTATCATACTGTAATGTGAAGTCCTTTCAATTTATGGACCAGCTTCAGAAAACTTACCTCAGGACTACCAGCTTAAGTAGTGTACAATAGGGATATGGTTAAGAGGGAGCCTCCTGGCTAGTACAGTAGTAATGCGCTGGCCTCGCATTCGTGAGGTTGACGGATCGCGCCTCATCCAGGTAAGAGTGTTTAAGATGTTTACTGGGGAGGTTACTGCTGTGGCTGGGCACCACAGTGGAGGGTTGGGGCTTGTGCCGGCTGGCGACCGCCCTATGGTCCTCTATGACCCGTTCCACCCATCTTTGGGTGGAGAATCTAAAACAACAGGTTAAGAGGGATATGGGGGCGACTTCCTAGTAAGGAAAATTGGGGTGACTCGTTTTACTATACTAGTTCATATGAAGTTAGGTTAAATTAGTAAAACAGGAGAAAACGCACCCAATAATAACTAGAGGCTCTTTTCCCCAGTTGATTCAAATGTTACTTAGATCTTTTTAACATCATATACATAAGCCTTAGGCTGCCTTATAAGGATTGTGGCATAGTCAGAGCAGAAGACTTGACTCTTTTTGAAAGGAAAATATTTAGGAAAGGATACCCAGTCATCTTTCTCCTTCCCATTTAGGCTACTATTAAGGTACGCAGGGGATCACGGAGGAGGTAGTCTTACCCCCCACTCATGCAACAACTTTGAATGCTTAAATATTTTTCGACAGATTTTAGTAGCGTCTTGGAGAATTTTAGAAGTTTTTATTCGCTTTCATAGTTAAGCACTTAGATTTTTTTTTTTATCTGTACTTGGGCATTAATCACGGACAGAGTGTCCAGTGTTATTCTGGCACTGTTGATGAAATGATGCCAACTGTCGGGATGTTCTGCCAATGCACAACCCACTGGCGGAGCAAACGAGCCCAACTCGGCATCAGTCCCAAGCCCGGATCAAAAGTGAGTTTTTGTCAGGAAAGATATAATCAGGCCGCAGAGCTTTCAACCAAAACCTACGCTAGTCGTCAAGATTCTGTTGAGAAACATCAATCTATGAGATCTGGAATACTTTTCGTAAGGAGAGTGCAGATGCTTAGGGGAGGCCCTCTTTAAAGTAATCCCTCACACAGAAGTGTGATAAAATTCAATCTCTCTCTCTCTCTCTCTCTCTCTCTCTCTACTCTCTTCTCTCTCTCTCTCTCTCCTCTCTCTCTCTCTCTCTCTCTCATCTCTCACTCTCTCTCTCTCTCTCTCTCGCACAATGAAAGTCTTCTCGCACGGGAATAATCTGGTCAATTTTCTCCATGTCTCGGGTTACAGGAAAGAATCGCTGGAATAGAGGACATTCTCTCTCTCTCTCTCTCTCTCTCTCTCTCTCTCTCTCTCTCTCTCTCTCTCTCTCTCTCTCTCTCTCTCTCTCTCTCTCTCTCTCTCTCATCTCTCTCTCTCTCTCTCTCTCTCTCTCTCTCTCTCTCTCTCTCTCTCTCTCTACTCTCTCTCTCTCTCTCTCTCTCTCTCTCTCTCTCTCTCTCTCTGGGGGCGGGGAATGTTCTTTCTCAAAAGAAAATAACGTATTATAATATTTTAAGTTAAGAACTATTGTCGAGTCCTCATACGCCTTATTTTCTATCATATGGCAATATATACAGATCGTCGACGAAATATAGTTTCTTCAATCCAATATTTATTTATCTATTTATTTATTTATTTATTTATTTTATTATTTTTTTTTAGCAGCTTTGCCTCTTGGTTAAGTGTAATTTTTTTTCTAACAGTATTTATTTTCACATACACATGCGTGTACACTATAAGTTCATCGTAATTTCTAAAACAAAGGTTTATTATTATTATTATTATCATTATTATGATTATCATCATTGATGCTTAGCGAAAATGATGCAAATAAAATGTTTGTAGAAATTTTAAGAGCGGTAGGGGAATGGGGGGGGGGGATCTGCGCATAATGGTCCTCTAGGGGTGATGCTGATATATGAGGTAGTGTGGCTAAGGGAAGGAGGGAGAGGGATAGGTTTGTAGCCTCCAATCGATGCTGCTGTGTGTGTTGGTGCCATCCAGGGCTTCTCATGCGCCGGCACCTTCCCCCCTCGGCCTACTCCGCACCTGCGGCACTACCCCCTCCCGTATCAGCCGCCATTTGCTAATGTTCGGCCCTCTTCCGTGGCACTCATGCAACAATTCTCTGGATTCAGTATTTTTCTTCCACATTATAGTAGCCTCTTGGAGATAAATGAATCGCATTTGCTCATATTTTTACAGCCCGATGTCCTTCATGATGCCAACTCTCTCCGCTGTTGAGGACTTGGAACCAGATTAGAGTAAAGTGGGATTTCTCCCCCGGCGGCTAGATTTGTCATATTCCCAATGAGAATGTGGATTGTTTTTGCTTGTCCAGAGTGTCTGGAGAATTTTTTACGACGTGATGTAATGTGAACGATATTTATTTATTTATTTTTTTATTTATTAAAAAATATCGTATCAACGACTACTTGTATTGTATAAGTAAATATACATTTTATATTAGTTATTTTCTCTTATCTTTATACATTGTCCTCAATTCTTAGATATAGTTCTTAGTTTTTAGGTTCTGTCTGCTCGAGTGAGCATATCTCCAGAGAAATTAGACGCAGATATATCATGGATATAAATATACTCCTGGTTCTTGGTTTATAGTTTCTCTTAAGGAAACCCACTTTATATCTTCAGAGAAATTGCGACGCAGTTGTATCCCGTGTCTCCGAAAACAAGCATCTCCAGAAATTATTGATGGAGATTATTCTGTAATTGGCATTTGATGTCTGTCCCAAGACAGTTCTGATTTGACATGAATGTCGCTGGAACGAGATTTCTCGACTTGTTAAACTCCTTGTTAACTCTACCCTTAAGGGGCTAACAAGATGAATCTACTATACGTCGGGTAGAGTCTCTCTCTCTCTCTCTCTCTCTCTCTCTCTCTCTCTTCTCTCTCTCTCTCTCTCTCTCTCCTCTCTCTCTCTCTCTCTCTCTCTCTCCTCTCTCTCTCTCTCTCTCTCTCTCTCTCTCTCTCTCTCTCTCTCTCTCTCCTCTCTCTCTCTCTCTCTCTCTCTCTCTCTCTCTCTCTCTCTCTCTCTCTCTCTCTCTCTCTCACTCTCTCTCTCTCTCTCTCTCTCTCTCTCTCTCTCCACAGATTTCCTTAATAATAATAATAATAACAGAACATCAGAAATAAACAATCTTCCATTTACTTTAATTGTTGAGCGAGATCTTTGAATAAAACATTAGATTCTAGTCCTGCTTCTATTTTATTCCAGTTTGTAACGTAATTTCATCGGGAATCGATCCTTGAACATGTAAAACAGGAGTCCAAAGCTTAGTGTTCTTAGCCATAGAGATCATAAGCTGAATTGAAACTTCTATCGATGTTTCAGATGACACTTTTCTACTCTAAGTTTTGACCCCTCGGCTGACCTACCCTAACACAATACTCTTGATTCTTATCTTATGGACCAAGGTTATTGAATTGAACTCGAGACTCCAGTCATACATGAAAATTATTCCCAATACTCATCACCTTACTGTCGGGATTCCAACCTGGGGCATGTATTTCTGAAACTTGAGTAGGAGTTCCAATTCACTGTGTTTTAGGGGTCTACCACAGTCTCAGTTTATATCCCTCTTTTCTCTATCGATATGTGTGTCTGTCTGGATAGTTATCTCTATTTAAGCCGTATATCTACCACTATCTCTCCTTATCTATATATCTGTCTGTCTATCTATCGTTCTTTTTATTAATCTTTAGTGCATCACCCTTGTTAGGTAAAAAAAAAAAATGTTTTATTTTCCTTTACATTGCTCTCCCGGAACCCAGTCTGTTAACAGTGCTTCTCAGAACTTTTGTGTCTCCTCTTAACGATGTTGGATCTGTCGCCTTGTCGTAAAACTTAACGAAACTGGGGAATGGGGGGTGAATCATCCCGGAGACAAGGACCTTAAATAGGGGGGGTGAGAGAGCATATACATATATTGGGGGTTTTTAATGAGCTTCTTAACCAGTTGACCTTGGATAGATCCTCCCCTCCATTTAGACACTTCTGTTACCCCTCTCCTCATATTGGACCCCCTACACAGCCTCTGGATAGGGCCCCCATCCCTTATCTGTAGCTGCCATTGTTCAGCAATTATAAACGACATGAATTATTTATTTATTTATTTATTTGCCACTTAAAAATTTTCCGTGCCCCTTACCACTGTGGTTCTAAAGGGGGGTTTACACGGTCAAACGGTTCGTCGAACGCCGTTCGACAGACAAACGTTTGAAGTGATGGTCGAACATGTGAACGGGATATTTGGTTGTCGAACACGGAACGTGTTCGACAACCAAATACCCCGTTCACACGATCGACCATCACTTCAAACACTTGTCTGTCGAACCGCGTTCGACGAACCGTTTGACCGTGTAAACCCTCCTTAAGGTAAACTCCTCACCTCTTAGCGTACTCACTGTAACTGCTGAGTTGACACGCACTAACAACCACACGCGGCATATTCGTACTACCCGCCTGCTATTCCTAAATATACGGAGAACACAATTAGACAAACTAACTTTGAGGGAGTTCCAACTTGGTGAGAACCAGCGCTGTCTCCACTGAGTAATGTGGACATATTAGTGATGTAGATTTATGGATTCCGGTTTTTTTTATTATTAATTTTTATTTTATATTTAGTTTTATATTATTCTTGGAAGCCAAACTCTTTTTGTACTATACCTATGTATTTAGTTATTATCGCTTATGCGCGCGCACGCGCACACACACACACACACACACACACACACACACACACACACACACACACACACACATATATATATATATATATATACATTTTTTTTAAATAGGGGAAATCAGCCAGCTCAACTTGGCCCCGGTTCCAAGCCCGGATAAATGATTCGTATAGCTGTCAGGAAGAGCATTCATTGGATAAACTCTTTAACCAAAACCAATCACTAGCCTTTTAAAGAGGCTACAAACAGCGATCCCATATTTAAAATTTTCCACTTTTCTGAGTGGAGGATTACCTCATCTAGACCCTCCTATATCAGCGTTAGTCTAAACTAAGTCCAACATGACTTAGGGAACCTCAGAATATATTTGAATCATTCTCTCAGGTCGGTTATTGGGATCGCACTTGGTCTATTTTCGCTGCGAACGCCACTTTCATTCCCCGTCGTCAAAAGAGAGAGAGAGAGAGAGAGAGAGAGAGAGAGAGAGAGAGAGAGAATCAATATTGTAGTGGAAATAATCGTGGGTTCTGATGTATCTCATGTTTCTTGTATTATTATTAGTTTCTTAACTCTTCAACCATAGAGTCTCTCTCTCTCTCTCTCTCTCTCTCTCTCTCTCTCTCTCTCTCTCTCTCTCTCTCTCTCTCTCTCTCTCTCTCTCTCTCTCTCTCTATATATATATATATATATATATATATATATATATATATATATATATATATATATATATATATATATATATATATATATATATATATATATATATATCCTTGAAGTGATACTTATTATTATTATTATTATTATTATTATTATTATTATTATTATTATTATTATTATTATTATTTATATTTTCGTTTATTTATTTCTGCTACCGTCATAGTGTCACGCTCTTAAAAAGTATCCTGACTGCGTAATACCTTGTTTATATTGACTGGAAACATATTTGTATATTGATAATAATAATATTAATGATAATGATAATAATAATGTGGTATATAATAATAACAATAATAATAGTAATAATGATAATAATAATGATGATAATAATAATAATAATAATAATAATAATAATAATAATAATAATAACAACGTGTAAGCACTTTTCCATAATTTCTTGGTTGTTTAGGAAAAAGGCGAAGGTGCCCATTATATGGGCAATATAATGGGACATGGACATGTTACGTTTTCCGGGAATTAGGGTCATCCCTTGATGTAAGGGATTCAACCTCTTCTTACTATATTATAAAATTATTACCAAAGTATAAAATTGAAAGCGACAAGGAAGCGTATGAGTGTAATATATATATATATATATATATATATATATATATATATATATATATATATATATATATATATATATATATATATATATATATATATATATATATATGTGTGTGTGTGTGTGTGTGTGTGTGTGTGTGTGTGTGTGTGTGTGTGAGTGTGATTACCTAATTGTGTTTACGGGAAAGAGCCCAAAGCTTGTATCTTCCCGTCTCCTGATCGGTTCCATTTTTAGACTTAGTGATACTTATCATACCTGTCCTTAAAACTATGGATTGAGATAGCATTAACTACCTCCTCGCTTAGCGAATTCCAATTATCAACTACTCTTACACTGAAAAAGTATTTCCTTACATCCTGCAAACAAGTTTTCTTCCGAAGCTTCAAACTATGACCTCTAGTTCTAGAGCCAGCCATATCGAAATATCGATCCCTATCCACTCTATCATAACCATGAAGGAATTTAAAGACTGTCACCATATCCCCCCTTACTCTTCTAGCTTCGAGTGATGGCAAGTCTAATTCCCTCAGCCTCTCATCATAACCGAGATTGCGTATTTCTGGCACCAGTTTCGTGGCATGTCTTTGAACTTTTTCAAGCTTAGCTATGTGCTTTTTCAAGTGCGGATTCCAAAAGGGGGCTGCATATTCGAGTTTTGGCCTCACATAGGTTACATAAATATTTCTGAACATTTCCTTGTCCATGTGCCTGAAGGCTACCCTTACATTTGATAAGAATGCATATGCTGCCCTTACTACGCCATTTATATGTATTTCTGGAGACAAATCTGCCAGTATGTTTACTCCTAGATCTCTCTCATTTTCTGTCTCTTGAAGTTGTACTCCAGCCTCCGAGTAGTCAAGCTTGGGCCTTCTTGCACTTGTACCCATTCTCATTACCTTACATTTTGAGGTATTGAATTTCATTAGCCACTTTTCTGACCACTCATGCAGATTATTTAGATCCTCCTGAAGTTCTCTACCATTGTTCTCGTTTTTTACTTTCTTCACAATCTTTGCATCATCTGCAAACATATTCATGAATGAATTTACAGACTCTGGTAGGTCATTTACATATACAAGGAGCAAAAGTGGCCCTAAAACTGAACCCTGTGGAACTCCACTACTAACTCTTCTCCATTCAGACACTGAGTGTCTTACTCTAACCCTCTGTTCCCTTCCTTCTAAGTAAGTTTTTATCCATTCCAAG
>JAXCGZ010013953.1:7500-10000 GCA_037179515.1 Halocaridina rubra | reverse complement strand
CATAATATATATATATATATATATATATATATATATATATATATATATATATATATATATATATATATATATATATATATATATATATATATATATATATATATATATATATATATATATATATATAGCCATTTCTGGAACTAATGCTAATTATTTTCATAATTATATATATATATATATATATATATATATATATATATATATATATATGTATATATATATATATATATATATATATATATATATATATATATATATATATATATATATATATAATTTATTTATATAAAAGACTGAAATTTTAACATACAGTCTAAAATGGTAGGAAAAGCCCATTGAATAAAATAACGAATATATATATATATATATATATATATATATATATATATATATATATATATATATATATATATATATATATATGACCACCCGCTTGTAAATTTGTGTTTCTAATTTTTCTCTGAAGTTGTAACAGTAATGAATTCTTCCGGTATAAAGAGTATTTAAGGGTCCTTTGTAAGGGGACACCCCCTTCGTTTACTCATGTGTGCCTTGGGTTTGTGTGTGGTAGCATAACTTAGCATAACCTTTGACCCCTTCCATGTGACAATTATCTCTCAACCTCGTTTGACCCCTGCCAACATTTTTCAGAAGTTTGTCGTAGTTTTATTGAGCGGAAGGAAATTTTATTTTTTTTTAATAGCAATACATGTGGTCATGTGCGCGCAAACACTCCCTCTAATATACTAATGCTTACTTTCTGATGTATATTTAGTAATCGGAGTTTTTGAAGAATTAGCCACGTGATTTTACACACAATTTTAAATAATAAAAAATATTTAATGAAAAAAAATCCTAACCCTAACCGAAAATTGAAGACCTATAAAAACATCAGGTTCCAATTTATTGCCATTTGACTTTACACAAAATTTTAAATAATAAAAATATTTAATAAAAAAAATTAACCTAACTTAACCGAACCGAAAATTGAAGCTCTATAAAAATTTCAGATTCCAATTTAACATGAGCTCCTAGCAGTCTTTTTAACAAGTATTGATAGCTATTATTTAAGTCATATTTTAGATTATGTGAAGTGATTCTAAAATACATTTTTATGGACTTTAAATGTTGTCTGATGGGTATTTGTGGCATGTTAGAAAGACTCATTTTTTTACATGGGATTTGGAGAATGGTTATTTTTACCTTTATCCAAGGCCCAGCTTGTGATGATACTGTTCAACAATGAACCCCACACATCACTTGGCGCATTTACTGAGCCTGTTAATTTGACAGTGACTGCCACGCGAGAGACGCTCCTACAGTCTCTCGTAACCTCTTTGTTTTTTATTTATTCAGATAACTGTACATGGGGACGTGCATATGGACACTCCCAGTGATACTGCAGTTGTTAAATATTACAATCTATATTTGGCCATTCATATAGATTATAATGCTTAACAACTGCTTAACCTCCAGGTGTCTAGTGAAAATAATCGTATCTGATATTGTACTGTCGCAATATTTACTTATTTTATAACTGACTGATTTGTAAAATTTTATCTTTACTAAATTCTATGGAAATGCTGTTTACAATTATCTTACATCAACTACAGACTAAACTAAATTATAGCTGTAGTTAATACTTGTTATAAAGTTGAAAAAAAATATGTAATGAAAAATGAGTATTTCTGTATCGGAGGGAGTGCCTGTGTGCACATGTCCCCATGTACAGTTATTTTGACATATTAAAAAAGTTTCCATTTACCACGAGGATGCGAATCCGGGGTCTCTGAGGTGTTCCTTTATATTTAATAATAATAATATTACCGATGTTCGCATTCCGTAATCAGTCGATTCCAATTTATCATTTATAGATGCGATAATAATCGTCACCGTGGCTGAAGCGGTAGCGTCCGCGACTCTGAGGCGTCAGGTCGAGGGTTCGCGCCCCGATCACGGTCTGAAGTTAGCAAGGGCATGCACTCAAGGTAATCGATTACATCTCCCGACTCATTGCCCTTCTGCAAGTTGGCAATCGTCCTAGCCCTTATGTAGAACAGGGAGTCCGTGACGTATATATACCGGAACAACAACAGCAACAAGTTGCGAGTATTTTCGTTCCCTGATAATAATTGTGTTCATCAGAGTGAATCGTTTCCGCTATTGTTGTGGTTGGCTTCGGATATTATCGTCTCCCAAATATATATAGAAAAGATAATGGCAGAGATGTGGGGTATTTTTTTTTTTTTTTATACCGAAAATAATTGTGTTCATCAGAGAATCGTTTTCGATATTTTTGTTTTGGTTCAGAATTATCGTTTCCCATATATAATTATATAGGATATGATAATATATATTGTATATTTTTTATCGATTTTAGGACTCACGTGTGCAGCACTGAACCGATCCCGATGCTTTAAGTGTATGTTCGATATTATCGTTTCTAATTTTTTAAATATTTCTATTTTTGTTTTTACCTGTACTGATATTGCTTTGAAAC
>JAXCGZ010013953.1:0-2500 GCA_037179515.1 Halocaridina rubra | reverse complement strand
GTTATTCGTGCGAAAGGTTTTATATATTTCCGGATGTTCGTTTTCAACTGGCGTGCCACGTGGCATATGCAACTCTATGAAATCGTATTTTTATTATTATAATCTTAATGATATTATTATTATTGCATCTAATATTATTATTATTATTATTATCATTATTATTATTATTATTGTTATTGTTTATAGTTGTTATTATTATTATAATTATAATTCTTATTATTTGTTTTATTGTTATTATCATATTATCCTTAGTAAGGAGAGATTCCATTTCCGTATTCTAAGTTTAAAATAACCGACTAAAAGGGATAGGGGAGCTGAAGGGGAATAGTAGTCTATTCCTAACTGTATTTGTGTTTTCTAGTCACGAAACAACCGGTAAGGAAGGCGAGCATGGGCAGGGTATATTCAAGCTTTGATTCAGCTGTGATGAAAATAAAGCTTGAAGCTGTACGATAGTTTCCGTCCAGAGAGAGAGAGAGAGAGAGAGAGAGAGAGAGAGAGAGAGAGAGAGAGAGAGAGAGAGAGTCCTGCTCCAATATAGATTTTTTTTTTTTTATCAAAACTACGATACGCAGAGAGTATGCTTTTTTTGTTTTGTTTCTCTCAGCCACCTTTGTGTGTGTGTATGTGTGCTTAGGCATTATATGGGTACATGTCTACTAGCAGGTATACTCTATATTGCTCAAAGGGGCATTGATGCAGCCTAACTCAAAAAAATGTTATATGTGTAATATAACACTGAATTAATTTAATTAGTTACCTTTGAAACAAAAATTAACTAGGAAAGATTGACTTACTCTACCTGATCTTGAGTGTACTACTATTACTACTACTACTACTACTACTGCTGCTGCTGCTGCTGCTGCTGCTACTACTACTACTACTACTGCTATTGTTAATAATAATAATAATAATAATAATCTCCCTGCCACATAGGATAAAATATTTTTTTTTTTATTTTATGCCATATAGAAAAGGTTTTCTAACCTAACCAAAGCAAATTATGCTACAACCGGGTCGGGTTACATTAATGTAAATGAACTATCAAAAATCCTAAAACTGTCTCTTTTCTGCAGTAAAACCTAAATGAACGCTTAAAAAATATATATTACATTAATTAAATTATAAATTCCCTCCCTCTTTGCTGTATGAGGAAATGTTTAGGGGGAGAATGTGCATGGGATGGGTGAGGAAGGGTGTGGGGGTACCTGTGTAATGGAAACCTACCATTAAGGCAACAGAATCTTTTGACCCCAGATCACTTACCTGTGCTCAACCCCCACCCCCCTGCAAGACCTCTTACTCCCTCCATGTGCCTCACCTCCCATCCCTCCATTCGTGACACGACCCCCCAAGGTAAACATATTTATTGATCTGATAATCCATAAGCGAGCATTATACGCTAGAGCAGTTTCCCTTTCATGGCTTAGCCTCATGCCATAAGAGTAACACTAGTGTTGCCAATTTAGCTATATTTAGCTATAAAGTCGCTAAGGTTGGCGACTCTATATATATATATATATATATATATATATATATATATATATATATATATATATATATATATATAGATAGATAGATAGATAGATAGATAGATATAGATATATATATATATATATATATATATATATATATATATATATATATATATATATATATATATATATGTGTGTGTGTGTGTGTGTGTGAATTCAACAGTTTTATTTCCATTCATACAAGGGCTATTCTGTTGCTAATTTGGCGACACTGCTTTTTTTATATGGCAACTTGGCTATATTTCAGATACTTTCTAAAAATTCAACGATATTTGTAGAGACTTCAGTAAGGACAGTAATATATATATATATATATATATATATATATATATATATATATATATATATATATATATATATATATATATATATATATATATATATGTATGTATGTATGTATGTGTGTGTGTGCTGTACATTCCCTTCGACTTACTTTGTACTTACTAATTGCTAAATATTTACTTTAGTATCCAGGATAATAATAATAATAATAATAATAATTATTATTATTATTATTATTATTATTATTATTATTATTATTATTATTATTATTATAATGTATGATGATAGAATTAACTTCTCTTCCCCGACATCTGAAACTACCGGAAGCAAACAGACACATATATGTATCTGTTAACAATCATTGTCGCACGTGACCTGAGCTGACCCCCTGCATCTGACATGGGCGTAGCATGTAAGTGACCCCACCCGTGACCCGTGGGCGGTGTGTTTGGTTAGACCACCCGAGGTATAATCAGTTTCCTTTTGGGTCAGTGTCACTGGGCGAGTCAGCACTTGCTCTAAATACATCACTTAAAAGGTGGCTGAATTTCCGGCAGTAATGTGGAATTATCTTGGATTCATATCAAGATTTTACTCCATCGTTCAATTGGGAAAAGTTGCAGCTGAAATGTTTCATATGGTAGAAAAGTGACTGATACTGATTAATTCAAGTGAATTACCAC